>JADZMA010001255.1:0-22894 GCA_020796225.1 Arion vulgaris
CCCAAAAAAGGGAAAAAGCGGCCCTTTTAACACAACACTAATTAAAACTAATGGCACTAGAGATGAGCCCAAACAACAGTTGATTTATCATAAGAACGCATCTAACCATAATCATCAAAAAGCGATCGAAAAAGAAAAAGGGCCCCTTCATACCAAAAGGGTTTTTGAAAATGTCACTGGAAATTTTTTTTTTTAAAATTATAGATAATGTAAAATTTTTTTTTGTAAGAATGTTATTTGAAAATTTTTTTTATGATGTCTAAAACATGTATCTATTTTCTTTAAAAAATATGAGAGGAAAGAGTTCAATTAACATGTAGAATACTTGCTGAAGAATTGAAATTGTTTTTTTTTAAACCTTTTTTATTAATAACTGTCATACATAAACCCGGGGAAGTCCTCCGGATCAATTAGACCTGATACCATACTACAGTATAACCCAGACGGGATACCATACTACAGTATAACCCAGATCTGATCCCTGCGGGCCAGCATAAACCCGGATCGGGATAATTCCCAGTAAAACCCCCAGATCTGATACCTTTACATAAAATTCCAGTTTCGATACCATCCCCGGATAACCCAGATCTGATACTATGCTACAGATAACCCAGATGTGAATTTAAAGTGAGGTTTTTATGTATGAAAAATCTGGACGGGGTTCCCTCCCACATTCAAAAATTTTTTTCCCCTTTGGATAATATATATATATACTTTGATAAAAATTTTGGGATTTTGGTTTCCTACGCTGAGAGACCAACGGGTTGTAGAAAATTGTGTTCAACGAAAGCAAAATATCGAAAATGAGGACAAATTTTGATAAGAAAGAACCTAAAAAAAAAACAAAAAGAGAACCAATAAATTAATAAAAATTTTTGTCTTATATTTAATCAAAGAGAGAAATTTTGTTTATTTTCTTTTTTAAATTATAGATTGATTTTAAAACCAGTAAGATGGATGATTTGACGACTAAAAATGTTTGGGAAATCAAAGAGACAGCAGAGAATGATGTTGGTTTAAGATTGCTTCATTTATTTAAAGAAATTATTTTAAAATTGGGATGATAGAAAAAAACCGTTCTTCAAAGCCACGCGTTACGACATCAGGGGGTTCCCACCTTCTTTGATTCTGTCGCTTCCCAAGGATGCATCATTAATTAAAAAGAGCTGAAACTGTTTGAAGAAAACGGGATATTCTTCACATTGCTACAGCTCAGTTAACGAGAAAAACAGAATCTAACAAAACTCTATTTTATTTGGGAGTGCTGAGTTTGGGAAACCAAAAACCCGGGTTAGCTTTCCTTCTTAAAGCTGGAGCTGGTGTTGATGCTAAAGACGTTAGGTTACACGGGCCCCACATTTGAGTGTTTAGAAATGGTCAAAAGAAACTGTTAAATTCTTGAAAGTTGGAGCTACTGTTATATTTAAAAATCATATTAGCACCCCAAATCATTGGAGTGTTCTGAATGGTCATGAAAAAAATTGTTGAAATTCTTTTTAAAGCGGGACATGTTGAGGGCAAAAAACGATCATATTTAGTTTCACCCACTACATTTATGTTTATAATGGTCATAAAGAAATTGTTAAATTTTTTCTTAAAGCTGGAGCTACTGTTGATACAAAAAACATCATATTGGGCACCCCAATACTTTGGGAGGCCGGGAAATGGTAAAATGAAGAAATTGTTGAAATTTTTTCCAAAAAGTTGGGGGATGTTGATCCCAAAAACGATCATATTTTTTTTACCCCCCACTTTTGGGAGTGTTTAAATTTGGCAAAAGAAATTGTTGAAATTTTTCCCTTAAACCCTGGACCCACTGTTGATGCAAAAAACGATCATATTTAAAACCCCACCACATTTGAGTCCCAAGAACAAAAGAAATTGTTGAAATTCCCAAAGCGGGACCCACTGGAGGGCAAAAAACGATGAAAATTAGTTAAAACCCCCTACTTGGGAGGCTTATAATGGTCATAAAGAAATTGTTGAAATTTTTTTAAAGCTGGAGCTACTGTTGATGCTAAAAACGATGAAATTTTACACTCCCCCAACTTTGGGAGTCCCTTTTAATGGTCATAAAGAAATTGTTGAAATTTTAAAGCGGGACGGGGATGCAAAGACAAGAAGGCACTGCACTACATTTGAGTGCTAAAAATGGTAAAGGAAACTGTTGCAAATTTTTAAAGCTGGTTTTTTTGGGATGTTAAAGATGATTTTAATAGGATTTACTACATTTGAGTAAAAATTGCAAAAGAAATTGTTGAATTTTTTGTTAAAGCTGGAGCGATGTTGATGCTAAATATGATAAAGTTTCCACTACATTTGAGTGTTTAAATTTATTGGCAAAAGAAATTTTTGGGAAATTTTTTCAAAGCGGGAGTTTGGATGTTGATGCTAAAAATAATAAAACATAACCCATACATTTGGGGCCGGGAAGGGTTTAAGTAAAGAAATTGTTGAAATTTTCTGAAAAGCTGAGCTGATGTTGATGCTAAAGATGATGATGGGACACTCCCCACTTTTGGAGTGCTCTGAATGGTCATAAGAAATTGTTGAAATTCTTCTAAAAGGCTGGAGCTGATGTTGATGCTAAAGATGAATAGTAAACACCCCACCATTTTGGAGTGCTCTGAATGGCTGAAGAAATTGTTGAAATTCCAAAGCTGGAGCTGATGTTGATGCTAAAAACCCAGAACATATTACCCCTTCCACCTTTTTGGAGTGCTCAGAATGGTCACAAAGAAATTGTTAAAATTTTTCAAAGCGGGGAGCTACTGTTGATGCTAAAAACGATCAAAAATAGTTACCCCTACCACTTTGAGGCCGAATGGTCAGAAAAAATTGTTGAAATTCTTCAAAGCGGGAGCTGAGGGTTGATGTTAAAACGATCAAATAGTTACACCCCACAACATTTGAGTCCCGAGAATGGTCATAAAAAAAAAGTTGAAATTTTTTTTAAAGCTGGAGCGATGGATGCAAAAAAATAATGAAATAGTTACACCCCACTACATTTGAGTGCTCAGAATGGTCATAAAAAAATTTGTTGAAATTTTTCAAAGCTGGAGCTGATGTTGATGCTAAAAATGTTTTTAAAATAGTTACACCCCCACTACATTTGAGTGTTTGAATGGTCATGAAAAAATTAAAGGAAATTCTTCTGAAACCCGGACCCGATGGAGCTAAAAAAAGAACATAGTTACACCCAAATTACATTTGAGTGCTCAGAATGGTCAAAAAAAATTGGGAAATTCTTTTTAAAGCCAGCTGTTTGTTTAAAAACGATCATATTACACCCCCCACATTTGAGTGCTTATAATGGTCAAAAAAATTTTTGGAAATTCTTTCAAAGCTGGAGCTGATGTTGATGCTAAAGATGATGATAGGCCCCCCCAAACATTTGAGTGCTTATAAGGGTAAAAAAAATTTGGGAAATTTTCTGAAAGCTGGAGCTGATTTTGGGATGCTAAAAACGATTTTTAAGTTACACCCCACTATTTTTGGGAGTGGAGAAGGGTCAAAAGGAAATTAGAAAGTTCTTTTTAAAGCTGGAGCTGGGGAAAAAAGATTTTGATAGATACCCTGTTCTGAAAAGGGGTTTTTATTAGTCAAAGGGGTCTGGTTTTTAAATCTGGGGAGTTCACTGAATACAAAAATTGATGTCTGCTTTTTTTTCCCACACAAGATCAGCTAACAGCAAAACTTTTTACCAACACTACCACAATTAAATGCAGATGCCAAGCGAAAACATTTCATTAGAAAAAAACCTGACAAGGAATGCAGCACATCCAGAAACCGGTAACTCTTTTTTGTTTGTATTGTTGCTATTGGGTTAACGATTTTCAAAAAAATAGCAGAATTTTTACAACTTTAAACAGTCCCAAGAATCACTTTTGTAGGTCACATGTCCCACCTAAGATTCGGTCATGCCCAAATCATTTTAATATCCCCCAACCCCTTTTGGAGCACAGGTTTTCAACAAACTTTTTCCCATCTTTCCTCTCTTTTGCCATCCCTTCCACCCTTTCCATGTTTTGCCACCCTTTATACCCGCCTCCACCCTTTTTCCCCAAAGGTCTGCCTGGGCCCTTCCCCTTACTCCTCTTTCCCTGGGGGTTCCCAAAAACAATGCCTGTCTTGGTGATGTTTCCCGGTCGGTTTTCCCAATGTATGTCCATCCATGCCAGCGTCTCTCAAAATCATGTAACACACACAAATTTATCTTATCAGTGATATTCTATTTTTTGGAATGTCTTTCTAAGGGCCATCCACAGTATTTTTGTTGTTGAAAATTTTTCAAAAACATTTTATTTATTTTGATTCTAAGATGGAACAAATTAAATTAAAAAAGAGAAGCCCAAATGTTTACTTTATTGGGGAAAAAAAGTTACTTATGACAACTCGGGGTAAAAAAAAATGGGCAACTATCATCAAATAGTTTTGTCCTACAGAACTTTCCCACCCCAATTTGTCCCCCGGGAAATTTTCCCCCATAGGCCAGATGGTCGGGGCCCTCTGCAGCCGTCGTTCGAACTACGATATCCTGATCCATCTTCCCGTGGTCTTCCTTTGTTCTCTTTGCTGGTATGCCCCCTTTCCCAAATCCCGGTCTTTCCCACCCCTTTTTCTGTCTTTTTATACGAATTTTTTATTTTCCAAAAAATTTTTCTTTTTTTTTTTACTTTTTTGTAGCTACCCATTTTTTTGTGTTTTTGGGTTTTTTTTCGGGATAGATTATTTGTTCCCCCATCTGTCCAAGATATACGGAGGACTCTTTATAAACGAATATTCGAAAGAGATATAGGGTTTTGATTGAAAGATTGAAAATGTCGTATCGGGAGGATTTGTTAGGTAGGGGAGGGGGAAAATTATTTACACCCCTGACCCCATACCTGATGTAGAGGGAAAAACAAAATTAAAATTTTATATCTAAGTACAGGTGTAAATTTTTATGGAAAGACAGCGTGAATGGCGGGGACAAGAACCCAAAAAGGGTTTTTGGGGGTAAAACCCGGAATGGTTTAGGGAATAATATATATATATTTTTTGGGTTTTCCGTCGACCCAACTGATGACAGCACTTTATTGTTATTCTAGTAAATGTTGAAATTTATGAAGGGAAAAAATATTAAAATTTTTTTCAACAAAGATTACACCATACCATCGAGCCACAGCTTAAATAGGTTTCCCCGGAAGAATAGAAGGGGGTAGAAACCGACACAATATTGGGGCCTCCCACAGTTAGGGGAAAAGGACGGGTTGAATCCGACAAAAACCAAAGTTGCGTTGGTGGAGAGGAAAAAGGTTCGACATTTAAATAGAAAAATTTTTGGGAACGTACCCCCCCCAGGGGAGCTAATGATCCCCTTTTATTAATTTATGAAAACCCTTTCTATAAAAAACAGCCAGTGTACGGTTAGAAAAAAACAAAGGTCTATCAGAAATTTTCCCACGTTGGGTCAGGAGAAGACAAGGAGGGAATATCACGGCCCACCCAAATTTATCGATCAAGACTTTAAGATCAACCCCAATAAGTGGAAACAACTTTGGGGAAACTCATAAAAAAATTTTCTTTTGCCGGGGGCTAAACAATCATATCAAAAACAGAGGAAAGCTACAACAAACGTTAAAAAACCCTCAAATGCAAAATAAATATGAGAAAAAAAAGGGACAAAAAAAAGTAATAATTTTCCCATTAGGGGAAAAAATTATCAATATCTTCCAAAAAATTTCCAAAAAAATTTCGATTTTTACATACCTAGGAAGCTTTTTGTTCATCAAAAAAAAGAATAACTAACAAAATCCAAAATAAATGAAATAAAGCAAACCCCAAATTTTCATGGGAAAAAATGGCCCCAATTTTAAAAATGTAAAATGTCATCATAAATACAAAAAAAGAGCATTGTTGAAAAAATTACTCACAACATTAGGGCTATTAGTGCCAAACCATGGAAGAGACCGGGTTTATAAATGAAGACATTGGGAAAAAATAGGGGGACACCATAAAACGGGAACTTAATCAAGAAACAATAAATTGTTTATGTTACCCCGAATACGGTAGATAAAGTAAAAGGCTGTCCATGCAAAAGGTGGATCTCAGGTTTAAATAGGCGAGGCAAAACACTGTTTATGAAGCGCATGCAAAAGTCCGTTTTAGAAGTCTTTTCTTATCCTGACGCTGTACGGCAATACATAAAATATAGAGAAGAAGAAGTCAATGTTGAGGATTCAGGGGGTTTTATAATGTAGTCTAGTCCTACTTAGTTTTTGGACAAAATAACTCCCGCCACTCAACCAAAGTCGGGGTAGGAACAGTGACGGCAAAAAAGAAATATCAATGTATCATCCAGCGATTTGGGATTTTGAAATTACATGTTTAAGTAGAGGGGATGCTTGAGGGACAGAGAGAGATAGAGAGAGGAGTGGGGGAAACCCAATGAGCTATAAAAACCCATCAGTATGCTTGCTTTTGACATATTTTGGGGGAGACTGAGCACCTATGTGCCTGCAGGGAATCCCAAAACCCAGTTCAGAACCAAAACCCAATTTTGGATCATCATTTAAGAAGTGCCTGAACCAATCAGCTTCAATCAAGGTTGGTGGGCTGCGGTAAAATTGAGCGAATTGATAATGAGTTTACAAGGGAAAATTTACAATTTTTCCAAAAAAGAAAAATTTTTAAAGAAAAAAAATAATTTGAAAAAAAAAAAACCCAACGTTTCGACCACTGAGCCGTGGGTTTTAAAAAAAAAAAAAGATAAATACAAAAAAATAAGTACTTAGATAAAACTTAACAAGAAAACAGAACATATTAAATATTTTAAAGGAAACACTTTTAAACTCTCATTATGGTGCCCCCAGAACCCAACCAACCTAATAAAGAAAATGTAGGGAGGAGACGGGTAGAAATGAAAGGGGAAAACTGACAGCAAACCCAAACCCTAATAAAAAAAAGGGGCAGGGAGACAGGGTGGGTACTGCATGACGGAAAACTGACAGAGGGAAAAAAAGACAGGTGTGAGACGGGGGGCTCCCTTTATCACATTTTCTCTTCCTGCTAGTTTTGACTGGATAATAAATTCAAAAAAGCCGGGGGGAGAAAGGGAAACAGGGGACCATGATGAGTCAGTTGGGAGATTTAGATTTTGCAGATGATCTAGCACTCCCCCACAGCCATCCAAGAGAAGAGAAAAAATTAAACTGGAAACAATCTCACAACAGCTGGGTCTGACTATTCATGGGGGGAAAAACAAAGATCATGAGTTTAAAATGCTAATTCCAGAGACCTGATCATAATGAGACGATCACCATTAAAGGAGGGGGACACATTTACATATATAAGGACAACATTAAAGGGGTTCAGATGAAGATGTTAGCGTTAGAATACAAACCCAAGACGGTTTTTCCCATTCTAAAGAAAATATGGAGTTCAAGAATGATCGGGAATAAAACTAAGATAATGATTTTTAAACCCCCAAATGTCAAGGATGTCCTTCTATATGGAGCGGGGGACAGGGAAACAACTGGGGGAACAAAAAACGTTGCAGACATTAAACAATAGATGACGGCAGGATACTCCATCTGTGATGGAAGGGCAGACTACAAACAGGGAACTCTGGGAAAAAGAAAAGGCAACGACAGGTGGAACAAGAGATAAAGAGAAGAAGGTGGCAATGGATGGGACATACACTGAGGAAACCCTAACAGCATCACAAGACAGGGGTCTTGATGGAGCAACCCCGGGGAAAGAGGGGTAGGGGGAAAACCCGGGAAAAACCTGGAGACGGGAGTTGGGGGACGGAATGCAAGAAAAAAGGGGAGAGAGTAGAGAGATCTGGAAAGGATGGTTTTTATGGGCGTGCTTGGGAAAACCTTGGTTTAGGACGATGCTTCCTAAAGGAAACTGAAGAAAAAGAATAAAGAAAATTATAGGGTTTATAAGTTTCTCTCATAATGATCAACAAACCAATAGTAAATGGTCAACTAATTAATAGGGAAAAAGATCAAAAATTTAAAAGTAAAAAGATCAATTAATTAAAGTAAATGATCAAAAACTAAAGAAATAAAACAACTAGCTAATAGAAAAAGATCAACTAACTAATTGCAAAAGATCAACTAATTAAAGTAAAAGATCAACAAATTAAAAGAAAAGATCAACTAACTAATAGTAAATGACCAAAATAGCTAATAGTAAATGATCAACTAACTAATAATAAATGTTCAACTAACTAAGGGAAATGGTCAACTATTTTAAAAAAAATGATCAACCAACTAATAAAATAAAAAGATCAACTAATCAATAGTAAATGATCAACTAGTTTAGTAAATTTTATCAACTAATTAATAGTAAATGATCAACTAGCTAATAGTAAATGATAACAATTAATAGTAAAAAGATCAACTAGCTAATAGTAAAAAGATCAACTAACTAATAGTAAATGATCAATTTGAAAAGTAAAGATCAACCAACTAATAGTAAAAGGGGCAAATTAAACAAAAGTAAAAGACAATTTGGTTTTTATAAATGATCAAAAACTAATAGTAAAAAGATCAATTTGGTTTTTAGTAAAAGATCAATTGGGAATAGGGAAATGATCAATTAATTAATTTGTAAATGGTCAATTTAAATAATAGTAAATGATCAACTAAATTAATAGTAAATGATCAACTAGCTAAGGTAAAAAATCAACAAACAATAGTAAATGATCAACTAGCCAATAGTAAATGATCAACTAATAATAGTAAAAGATCAACTAACTAATAGTAAATGGTCAACTAGCTAATAGTAAATGATCAACCCCCCTAATAGTAAATGATCAATAATAGTAAATGATCAACTAATTAATAGTAAATGATCAACCAAAGTAAATGATCAATTAACTAATAGTAAATAATCAATTTGCTAATAGTAAATGACAAAAGCTAATAGTAAATGACAATTAACTAATAGTAAAAAGATCAACTAACCTTTGGGAAAAGGTCAATTAAACAAAAGTAAAAGATCAACTAACTAAAGGGAAAAGATCAACTAAATTTGTAAAAAGGGTCAACTAACTAATAGTAAAAGATCAACTAATAAAAATGATCAACAACTAATAGTAAATGATCAATTAATTAATAGTAAAAGATCAACTAGCTAATAGTAAAAAGATCAACTAGTTAATAGTAAATCATCACCTTAGCCAAAAGTAAATGATCAAACTAATAGTAAATGGTCAATTTCCAATAGTAAATGATCAAAAAGCTAATAGTAAAGGATCAACTAGCCAATAGTAAAGGATCAATTTGGGTAATTTGTAAACGATCAACTAAAGTAAATGATCAATTTAAAAGAAAAGATCAACTAATAGTAAATGATCAACTAAAATGTAAAATCAATTAGGGAAAAGATCAATTTTTTTTGTAAAAGATCAATTAATTTGTAAAAGATCAACTAAATTAATAGTAAAAGATCAACCAGTTTAAAAGTAAATGATCAACTAATAGTAAATGATCAATTCAACATAAATGATCAACTAACTAATAGTAAATGATCAACTAACTAATGTAAATGATCAACTAATAGTAAATGATCAACTAACTAATAGTAAAAAGATCAACCAACTAATATTAAATGATCAACTAGCTAATAGTAAATGATCAACTAACTAATAGTAAATGATCAAAAAAATAGTAAATGATCAAATAATGTAAATGATCAACTAATAGTAAAAGATCAACTAACTAATAGTAAAAGATCAAATAATAATTTGTAAATGATCAACTAGCTAATAGGAAATATCAACTAACTAAAAGTTAAAAAGATCAAATAATAGTAAATGATCAACTAATGTAAATGATCAACAATAGTAAAAAGATCAATTAATTTAAAGGGAAAAGATCAATTAATTTGTAAAGGGCAATTCAATTTGTAAAAATCAACTAATTAATAGGGAAATTCAAATAACTAAAGTAAATGATCAATTTCTAATAGTAAAAAGATCAACTAACAAAGGGAAATGATTTAATTCCCAATTTAAAGTAAAAGATCAATTAAAAGTAAATGATCAACTAATTAATAGTAAAAGATCAATAACTAATATTAAAAGATCAACTAGCTAATAGTAAATGATCAACAACTAAAGAAAAGATCAAATAATAGTAAATGATCAACTAAAGTAAAAGATCAACTAATAGTAAAAGATCAACTAACTAATAGTAAATGATCAAATAACCAAAAATGATCAACTAGCTAATAGTAAAAAGATCAACTAAATTTAAAGTAAAAAGATCAAATAATGGTAAATGATCAACTACAATGATCAACTAATAAAAAATCAACTAACTAATAGTAAATGATCAACTAATAAATGATCAACTAACTAATAGTAAAATGATCAACCAACTAATAGTAAAAAGGTCAAATAACTAATAGTAAAAGATCAACTAGCTAATAGTAAAAAGATCAACTAGGGTAATAAAAATGATCAATTAACTAATAGTAAATGTTCAACTAACTAATAGTAAATGGTCAATTAGGGAATAGTAAAAGATCAATAACTAATAGTAAATGATCAACTAACTAATAGTAAATGATCAACTAGCTAATAGTAAAGATCAACTAGCTAATAGTAAATGATCAACAAATAAATGGGTCAACTAACTAATAGTAAAAGATCAATTAACTAAAAGTAAATGGGCAATTTGTTTAAAAGTAAATGATCCTTAACTAATAGTAATGATCAATTTGCTAATATAAATGATCAATTTAATAATAGTAAATGATCAAAAAATTAAAAGTAAAAATCAATTAACTAAAGTAAATGATCAACTAAATTTAAAAGAAATGATCAATTTAATTAAAGTAAAATTTAACAAATAAAAATCAATTTAAATAATAGTAAAAGATCAAACCCAACTGGAAAAGATCAATAACTAATAAAAATAAATGATCAACTAACCAATAGTAAATGATCAATTTAATTTTAAAAAGGTCAACTAACTAATAGTAAAAGATCAACTAACTAATAAAATGATCAACTAACTAATAGTAAAAAGATCAACTAACTAATAATAAATAATCAACTAGCTAATAGTAAAAAGATCAACTAACTAATTGTAAATGATCAAATTTGTTAATAGTAAAAAGGTCAACCAATTAAAGTAAAAGGTCAACTAGCTAAAAGTAAATGATCAACTAGCTAATTTGGGAAATGATCAACTAACAATTTGTAAAAGATCAATTTAAAAAAAAAGTAAATGATCAACTAATTAATAGAAAAGGTCAACTAACTAATAGTAAATGATCAATTAACTAATAGTAAAATGATCAACTAATTAATATAAATGGTCAACCAACTAATAGTAAAAGATCAACTAACTAATAGAAATGATCAACTATTTAAAAGTAAATGATCAAATAATTAATAGTAAATGATCAACTAAAAAGTAAAAAGGGTCAACCCAAATAATAGTAAATGATCAACCAATTTAAAATAAATGGTCAACTAATTAATAGTAAATGAAACAACTAATAATGTAAAAGATCAACTAAATTTAAAAGTAAATGATCAATTAGCTAAAGAAAAAGATCAACTAATTAAGAAAAGGTCAACTAATTAAAGTAAATGATCAACCAATAATAGTAAAACCCAATTAGCTAATAGTAAAAAGATCAACTAACTAATAGCAAATTTCAACTAACTAATAGTAAATGGGGAACTAGCTAATAGTAAAAGATCAATAACTAATAGTAAAAAGATCAACTAACTAATAAAAATGATCAACTATTTAAAAATAAAATCAACTAGCTAATATAAAAATCAACTAATAGTAAATATCAATTAAAAATTTGTAAAAAGATCAACAAAAATAGTAAAAAGGTCAACTAGCTAATAAAATAAATGATCAACTTTCCAAAAGTAAATGATCAACTAGCTAATAAAATGATCAATAACCCCAAAGGGAAATGATCAACTAATTAATAGTAAAAAGATCAACCAACCAAAGTAAATGATCAATTTAATTAAAAGTAAAATGATCAAATTTAATTTAAAAGTAAAAAATCAACTAGCAAAAAATGATCAACTAACTAATTGTAAATGATCAACTATTTAAAAGTAAATGGTCAACTAACTAATAGGGAAAAGGTCAACTAGCTAATAGAAAAGATCAACTAGCTAATAGTAAAATTTATCAAAAAAAATTCAATAGGGAAAAGATCAAAAATTAATAGTAAAAGATCAATTGTAATAGAAAAGATCAAAACCAATAGTAAAATGATCAACTAGGAATTTTAAATGATCAATTAATTAATAGTAAAAAGGTCAACTAGGAAAAAAGTAAAGGGTCAACTAATAGTAAATGATCAACTAGCTAATAGTAAATGATCAACTAATTAATAGTAAATGGTCAACTAACTAATAGTAAATGATCAATTAATTTAAAAGTAAATGATCAACTAGCTAAAAAAGAAATGATCAACTAAAATAAAGTAAATGACAACTAGCTAATTTGAAAAGATCAATTTAATTTAAAAGTAAATATCAAATTTTGCAATGATCAAATAATTTAAAGGGAAAAGATCAAATTAAAGTAATGATCAATTTAAAAATAGTAAATGATCAAATTTAAATAATAGAAAAGATCAACTAATAATAGTAAATGATAAAAAAGCAAAAGGGAAATGGCCCGAATTTAAAAATAAATGATCAACTACAAATAAAGGATCAACTAATAATAGTGGGTCAATTTGCTAATAGTAAATGATCAACTACAAAAGTAAAATCAACTAAAAGTAAATGATCAAATAATAGGGAAAAGATCAATTCAATTTGTAAATGATCAACTAACTAATGGGGAAATGATCAACTAGGGTAATTTTGTAAATATCAAAATTAACCAATTGGGAAAAAGATCAACAATGGGAAAAAGATCAAAAAAAGTAAAAGATCAACTAACTAATAGTAAAAAGATCAACCAACTAATAGTAAATGATCAACTAATAATAGTAAAAAAATCAACTAGGGAAATTGAAGATCAACTAACTAATAAAAATTTTTTAACAAGCTAATTTTAAAAAGATCAACTAATAATAGTAAAAGATCAACTAGCTAATAGTAAATGATCAACTTTCTAATAGTTGATCAACTAATAGTAAATGGTCAACTAGCTAATTATTGGGCCTTTTTGGGCTTTTTGGGAAACCCAAATTGGCGTTTTTTCCCTGACAACTTCGAGTTTTCCCCCTTTTTCTTTTCGTTCAGCTCGTATATAAGTCTCTTTCAAAAGACTCTGCGCCCTTTTGTAATTTTGGGTTTCCCCACAACCCCTGTCAACAGCTAGTCCCCCCCATTTGGGGGTTTTATAGAAAAATTTTTTTTTGAGGGTTTTCAGACATTTTTTAATCTGGGGCAGTGGTCTGCCCTGGTGCCTCTTCCTCCGGGGAAAATTCACAGAACAAATTTTTTTTTGGATGCGGCAAATTTTTATTCTTCCACATGTCCCCATTTTAAAACGTCTACGCTGATCATGCCCATGATGGAAGGCAGTTTTTAAAGTTTTAGTACTTCAGATTTGGGTTTTCTTTGTACCACCTGATGTTCATAATCTTGTGGAGACATCAAGGGGGTTAAAGTTAAGCCCCTCCCCGTGTCTTATAGGCTGTCCATGTTTCTGAAAACCCTTGGGGAAAGAACTTTACACAGGCCGAAAATTTTGGGGTCTTCGCCCGCAATTCGTTTTGTGTTGTCCCACGTGCTTTGGATAGTATGCCGAATGTAGTAGCCGCACTCCCAACAGCGGATTTCTTCATCAAGAGAAAGGCTGGGAGGACCAAATTTTTTTCCAAGATAGCAGAATTTTTGAACTGGTGTTAGAAGGCCGTATTTAAGGTGATATTTGATGTGTTACCCCCTGACATAATACAACTGTTTTGGAACACTTATTGTCAGAGAAAATAAAAGGGTCGATGTCTGTGAAAATTGTTGATTAGGATTTAAGTGGGAGTTTCACTGTTGGGGCCAAGGGGGCATCGTCAGCGAAAAGGAGGTCCTTTAGAAGAATTTCCCCTCGTTTTTGTCTTGGCTCTGCACGCAAATAGTGAACCATCAGATCTTTGTGCGGGGTGGGAAAAAGTCACCATCAGCGTCCCTAAGGCGTGGTTCAAAAATCGAAGGGAAAATGCCAAAAGAGGGGGAAGGGAAAAGCCCCTGCTTTTACTTTACCCAACCCCGAAAAATTTGGGTGCGGCCTCTAACTGTATTTGGGTTTTTCCCCCAAGGAAGGGGGACAATCAATTGAGAACTTTGGGGGGCAGCCAATATTTCTTAGATTTTTTAAAGACTTTTGGCCCTGGACCGGTTTTTAAAAGCCCTTTGTCAGATCCACGAAAAACAAAATAAAGGCTTTCTTTTGCCTTTCACCCTTTTTGTCAAATATCATGTCAAATTGTTTACCGTCCAGATCTGAATCCACATTGTGACTTGGGAAAAAACGCCCGGGCCCGTTTTTACTAGCTAAAGTAAAAGATCAATTTGGGTAAAGTAAAAAGGGGCAATTTGCTAATTTGTAAAAAGGTCAAAAATTTAACTAATAGTAAAAAGATCAACTAGGGTAATAGTAAATGATCAACTAATTTAAAAGTAAATGATCAACTAATAGTAAAAACAACTAATTAATAGTAAATGATCCTTAATTTGTAAAAGATCAATTTAAATAAAAGTAAAAGATCAACTAAAATTTTGTAAATGATCAAAAGTTAATTTGTAAAACCCAAATAACTAATATAAATGATCAACTAGGTTTAAAAGTAAAAAGATCAACTAACTTTTAAAAAGATCAACTAATAGTAAATGGTCAACTAATTAATAGTAAAAGATCAACTAATAGTAAAAGACCAAAATAGTAAATGATCAACTAATAAGTTTAAAATCAAATTTAATTAAAGTAAAAGATCAAATTAACCAATAAATGGTCAATTTAAAAATTTGTAAAAGGTCAACTAACTAATAGTAAATGGTCAACTAGCTAATTTGAAATGATCAATTAATTAATAGTAAATGATCAACTACAATAAAATTGATTTAATTCAATAGTAAATGATCAATTAACAAAAAAAAATGATCTAATTTAAAAAAATTTAAACACAACGAAGAAGTTATATAAAAAGAAACTGGGAAAATGTAGACATAAATGAGGGGGAGGGGTTGTAATTTCAGGTAGGCAATGAGGGGTCAATTTATTAATTTGAGACAAAAATTATACCAGAGAAAAAAGTTTAAAAAAGTGAATAAGGGGAGTTGGTAAATTGTTTTGTTTTTAACTCAGTCGATATTTAGAAATCCAAAATGACAAAATACGGGGGGATGTTGTTGTAGAGGTTTCTAACTTTCAGAGGGTCACGGGGTCTACTGGGTCTGGGCCCTCCGGGGGATGCGAATTTAAAAGCGGGCATGCTTGTATCTAATGCTGATTGCCGAGAAGTTTTTGGGTGATTGAGGGGGCCCTTTTTTTTGGGACCCCGTTATTTTTTTACACTAAATTGATGGAAAAATGAAACCTTTAAGGGGTTTAATTGCAAGGGTTGCCCAGAGAAATGGGGTGTTGAGGGGCAGGGGGGGAGGGGATTTAACCAGCGAGAAATGAGAAAGATCAGAGGTAAACCTTTATTTGTTGTGGGGGACTGAGCACCAATGGGGCTGCCTGGGGCCCCCGTGACGCCGGTTCAGGGCCAAAACTGGGTTTACAAAAAAGTTTTAAAATTAATGTATGGAAAAACATGAAAGAAAAAATTAAAAGGGAAAAAATAGAAAATTTAGTCATGCTGCGAACTTGGGGAGTGTCAAGGGTACCAAAAAGGGAAATTTTAGGAAAAAATTGACTGGGCAGGAAGAGACAAAGTAATAAAATAGAAAAAAAAAAAGGTGTATGTACGAAAACAACAGGGGAAAAAAAACCTTAGTAATTTCCCCTTTTCATTTTCACGTTATCCCGCACAGTATTTCTACTAGTTTTTTTTTCAAGTCTGGGGTTTGGGAAATAAACATAGCACATATCTAGTTTACCTTTTTGCTTAAAAGTCGTTTCTCACTTACTGATTAAATGGGGGGATGTACTACCAATTCTGTTAGACTGACTGCCTTTCTGCAATTTTTGCCATCTAGCCCGAGATGTTAACAAGTCGTAACTGAACATTTATCATCAGACTCATGTCCACCCCACTATTAATGTATTTTTTACCCTCTCTCTTTTTCTTTTGTCTTCTCTTGCTCTTTTTATCTCTCCGTACAAGCTTTTTTTTGGGGTTTTTTAATTTTGTGTTTTCTTCCAGATTTGGGGCATTAAAAAAATTTAATCGCTGCCAAGACCGTCTGGGTTTGGGGATCCCTTTCTCCACAACTCTCTCCCTTTCAGTTTATCAGTTCTAACATAGCCCCTTTTGTCGAGCCACAATGTCAGACCATCCCCATCTTTTCCCCTCTGCCTTCCCGATTTCGCCCCCTTTCCCTTTTAATTTAACATTGTCACCAAATGTTCTAAACCTTTCTTCACAATATATGTCCGAAGAACCTTGATTGTCTGAGGGATTCTTTTTACAAGGCTTTGTGTGCAGACCTGTTTTAAAAAACCCCATCACCCCATTTTTTTTTTGCCCCTGGAATCTTCTTTTTCTGTCAATTTGGGTTTTTTATTTGATATTTCATTGTTTTTTTTTGATTTCTGATTTTATTATTTTTCCTAAATTGTTCCATTTTTTGTTCAAGTTTTTCGCAGACATCTATTTTCAAATGCATTCAAATTGCTTTTTTATTTAGTTATTTTCCACCTTCACTGGGATATGTTAGGATTTATAAAATTTTTTTAAACATACAATTATAAAATTTTAATTTTTCCCCGGCTGAGTAAGCAACCCAAAAACTTTTTAATATCCCTACTGTTGTTTACCAGTTTTGTTGTTGATTGTTCAAAAAAGTTTAAACTTTCCCCCATTTTGTATGTAGCGCTTAAAGGGTGCAGTTATACAAATTTTTGCAAAATTCCCTTTTTCAGATCTTTAAAAATGAAGGAACAGAAAGTTTAGCTTCTTTTGACTTCCCAAACAGCAGTTAGTAATCCGGGGGGACATGTAATGTACACCTGCCCGGGATTCCCCCGTTAGCAAAAGAATGACCCCCCCTTTCTACCGAACATCCCAGAGCTAAACGACTTTAGACAACAATTCCAGAATCACTGGGCACAGTTTTGTCCTACATTTGAAGGTTGGGAAACAACATGTTCTGCCGATGTGAAAGCAGCATTGCAGAATGGAAGAATTCAAATGTATGTATAACAGTTTCATCACTTATATAAAGTCTGACTATGTGGTAGCAGTTTGAGGCATCAGAGTTACATAGTCTATCTGTCGTTTGTTTCTATTTTGGCTTATGTTTCCTCCTTTTTTCTTCCTTCTTCTATCTGTGAGAGCTGTATTCATTTTTCGTCGTAATTTTGCTTCTTTATTCTCTAATGACCTTTCTATTGCTCTTTCTTTTCTTATTTTGTCACTCACTCCCAACTAAAACATAACCACATTGTAACTTTTTAAAATCATATCGTTGTTTTTGTTCCTACTTCATGCCATCTCTAATTTTCTTCCTAATCATTTTTTAAAGTGATGTGAGGACAGGCATAGATGATCATGTTTCGGCACATAGTTCTCTCTCTATTGAACGCTATTGATCAAGACATTAATAATACTATGGAGCAAACAATTAAGGGAAAAATTTAAAGTATCGCACCCTGCAAAGTATAGAAGACAACTAAGAGAAATATGAGTACCACACTCTAACAAGAAGAGAAGACAACTAAGAGAAATATGAGTACCACACTCTACCAAGAAGAGAAGACAACTAAGAGAAATATGGGTACCACATTGTACCAAGAAGAGAAGACGACTAAGAGAAATATGAGTATCACACTCTACCAAGAAGAGAAGATAACTAAGAGAAATATGAGTACCCCACTCTACCAAGAAGTGAAAACAACTAAGAGAAATATGAGTACCCCACACTACCAAGTGGAGCGTAAAGGTAGGCTTAGAAGTGTTGAGAATGGTGCACACAGTTTTATAAAGGAACACATGTTGATGTAGCAATCCCAAAGTCCACCTGCTCACTGTATCCATGAGAAGTTGACTAGTGTATCTTCTCTCTCTCTTAACTTCTTAATTCTTGTAATCGTCTCAGTGTCTGAGAATATAACATATCACATAATATAAATGAATACATACTGCATTAATGACATGAGCTCTGTCCATACTTCTGTCCGTTTGAGTAGGAACATTATTTGCAGGAAATTCAGCGCATTTTTGGATTGCGTACTACGTCACCGAACCAACATGTCGGAGATTGTAATTCTTACCCTAACAACGACGCATAAACACTTTATTTACTAGGATAATTTATATTTCTCGAATATCCTCAGTTGTCGTTAGATAGCATATGGTATCATTTTGACTGTACACAAGTTCAACAACGCATGGTATATATCATCTCTCTGAAAACTGCATGAATCCATGAAGTTGAATACACAACAATGACCTTCTGATGCACAACGACAGCTGAGTTCAAAAAGATTCAATTTTCAATATTCTGTTTGAGTTATATTTTAATTTATCATTTCATGTTCTTTATAGTTACTTTTATTCATAGGAACGTTCGTATTTTTACAGTTGGTTATTTTTTACCATTTAGTTTGTTCCCCTACATCGTCGGCAAGAAGCTGAACAAAATACGGCGTTTTATTATTTTGTGATTTATACGTTTTCACCAATTATAATGTTACATGCTCTTTGTTTCAGGTTTACATTGCTGTCTAATTTGTATTATATGTAATGAGCCAGCCGGTGCTACGGGTTCGTGCACTGCTGACTGGTCCTCCAGCAGATCAGACAAGAAAATATGCATACAAAGAAGAGGTAGAGGAGAGAAGAGAAATGGTCGTAGGCGACGAGCTGGACAGAGACGGTTTAGAAGAAAGACAGACCGACTTGCTCTGAAATATCTACGCATTGGCTACTGGAATTGTCGAAGTGCAAACAGAGAGACCAATTACAGAAGCTAGTCTATGACTTCAACATTTTCATGATTCAGGAAACCAACTTGCAGCAGGATAAAGCCCCTGAGTGTCCAGGATTTAAATGTTATTTCACTCCCAGTGAACCCGGAGTAGGACGAGGTCAGGCTATATATGTGAAACATGGCCTTCCCCACAACTGCCTTGACACACATGACTTCTTACCCAAGGGTGTGGAATTACAAGGAATTCAATTAACATCCGTGATCAGGTATGGCGAATCTATAATGTGCACGCCCATGTGGACAAACTCCATATTGCAGATAACTGGGATTTCCTTGAGAAACTCTCAGATGTACCACGCACAAAGTTTCTTATAGCAGGGGATTTCAATGCACGATCAAAGGAGTGGGGCAACGTTACCGAGAATAGACAGGGCATCGCTTTGAGTTCTGCTCTAATAAACTCTGACTTGACGATATTGAATGACGGCCGCCCAACTCGGTTAGCTTCTAGACCTGAGGACACTGATGGTGTCATTGATCTGGCACTGATCTCCACAACTGATGCTACTTTTGCTCGATGGAATGTTCCTGGGGCTCAAGATAGTGATCATCTCCCCTGCGTTGTTCTTCTTAATAAGGTCATAATTTGAGACACAGAAGACCCAAATCTGTCTTTCAGTACACACCATGCCATTCTGATCACGAAAACCCATTACGTATACTGCGACAGACTGCCAGAAAGAAGACTGCTAGGACTTCTTTCCTGCAACCACCTTGGTGGAATGAAAATGTTGAAAAGCATGGCTGGAAAAAGAGGCTGCTACAAAGTCATGGCAGAGAGCACGAAAGAAGCGACCTAGAAATATGTGTGATGTGGCTGAAAAGTCTGCTATTCGCCACAAAGCCACTGGGGATTTCAAAGTATTGGCTAGTGAGGCAAAGAGTGGGTTATGGGAGTCTTTCATAACGCAAGTCTGTGGCGACAAGTCTCTATATCAATTCTGGCAGTTTCATCGCAAAATGGAGGAATACCAGCCAGTCTTTTCCTACTTTACGTGACTCGTCAGGATCCGTCTTGACAACAGATGCAGAAAAGGGGCAGGGGTTCCTTCATCGTTTCAGGGAACAGACAGAAAAAGGTGATAAAACTGACCGCCATAATATCATAGGTGCTCTTCGTGATATTACTAGCTCTGGAGAACCTTACATTGACTTAATAACAAAGGAGGATGTTGTTAATGCACTCAAGGCAAGCCACAGCACGCTCCAGGGCCTGATGGTGTCCAATATCATCACATCAAACAGCTTGACGAGACTGTTATTAATGCAGTTGTGATGGATTTTAATAAAAGTGTACAGAATGCTGTGGTACCCGAGGATTGGTTTCATAGTTATTTACGACCGCTCCACAAACATGGGAAGGATCCTAAACTGCTCAGCAGCTACCGCATACTCACCTTGCAAAATGTATATGGCAAATTACTAGAGAAGATAGTGGCCAGAAAGGTAATGTGTCACTTGGAGAATGACCACATTCTCTCTGACACTTTGGGTAGCTACCTGCCAATGAAAGGGACATGGGACAATGCTGGCACGTTTGCATATGATGTTTATGAAGGCTTCCAATTCAAGCAAGAGACTGTTGCTGTGGCCATCAACTTGGAGGATGCTTATAACAAGGTGAATTTTTCAATAATGGTGCGCTCTTTGATTAAATGTAAAGTTAATCCTTGGCTGGTAAACTGTATAGCTGCTTTTTAATGGAAGAACCGTTGCACTACGTTTAGGAACATGGACATCGGATCCTGCACGTATATCCGGGATTACACAGGGTTCTCCTCTATCACCCGGGTTGTTTAATATTTACACAGCAAATATAACTAAAATTCAGCCAACCGGATTGGGTCGGACATTGACATTTTCAGATGATATCTTAATATATAGGACTGGGTCAGATAGACGAGAGATGGTTGACGACATTCAGAAAATATTGCATACCATCTCGGGTTGGTGTAGAGAGTCTCGCTCTCAGGTCAATCCTGAAAAGCGTGTATGTTGTGGTGCTCGTTGAATAATCACATCGTCAAGGCTGACCTACCCTGTGTAATCTTTGATGAACATACCATCGAGCGCAGAGACAGGCTGCGCTATCTTGGAATAACCTTTGATCGTAGTCTATCTTTCAAACACCATATTGAACAGACGATACAACGGTGCAAGCGTGGTCTTGCGGCTCTCAAAGTTATGGTGGCCAGACACCTTGAGCAGAGACTACTTGCCATTTTGTTCGATCGACTGGTAATGTCAGTGGTAGATTACAGACTCAGAATTCTTACGATATCAAGATCACAATGTGAACGACTCGAACGGGTTCAGAATGAAGGTATGCGGATAGTTCTGGGCTGCACTAGAGATACCCCCATTGTGAAGATGAGATATATGCTTGGCCTTCTATCACTACGCTCCCGTCATGCAATCGCCCAAACCAAGGCATATATGCGGGTTACTTCGGATAAGAGACATCCACTTCACAAGAACACTAATGATGTTAAAGGCACGAGAATCAAGCGTGGCATGTCGTGCATGGTCCAGGCTGAGAGAACAATTGGCCAGGTGACTACGGTTGCGACTCTACCAAAAGGGAAGAATGGATCCCAACAGATGGTATCATGACCAACTATCTCAACGTTATCATTACTCTTGGAAGAGAATGTAGAGATTGGGGCAACATGAAGGCTGATCTCGCAGTTAAGCAGCTGATAGAAGATAATGCAAGGGATGATGATGTTGTATATACCGATGGGTCGGTTCAACGTGGTGAGAAATCCGGCTGGAGTTTCTTGGCTAATGCGCATGGTAGGGTTGTTGCAGAGCGAAGTGGGGCATACAGGACAACTACTTCTAGTATGAGGATGGAGGTTGAGGCCGTTACTGCTGTCCTCCATTGGATTTCTGGGACTTCATTTACTGGGGCAGTTGTTGTATCTGACTCTCAGTCGATGCTTCACAAGATCCAGAAGGGCAGGTTTCAGTATGAGTGGATGTCGTCTATAGAAGTTTCTAACCTCCAGCGGCTTACGTGGATATACTGTCCTGGGCATGCAGGTGTTTACGGTAATGAGAGAGCGGACAGGCTTGCATCAACAGCATCGATTGTTGGGGAGTTGAAGATGGGAATATTCTTCGGTCTCTTCGAGACTCTCTGTTGGATGAGGACACTAAAATCGATGTTGAATCGATCAAGCGATTTAAGCAGTTTGGAGTTATCCGTTGTTCAAGTCGAACTGGATGCCTGAGAGGCAGAGTGAGAGGTGTGTTTAATCAGCGAGCCACAGGAACCATCAGTATGCATACTCTTCGATATCTGTTGGGGAGACTGAGCACCTATGGGTCTGCCCGAGTGCAATGACGTCAGTTTAGTAACCAATAACAACCAATAACCAATAACCAGCGCATTTGTTGCTCAGCTCTCTAGCATCTGAAATTGTGTACAGCCAAGTCAAGGTCTTGAGATGTGATCACCAAATGCTGTCCATCCATCCTCGCAGAGACTTCCAGACTCAATCCTTTGAAGCATTTTACCAACATCACAAATGTGTCACGATTTTCTGATTATGTTGTTCTAGTTTGTAATTTTTATTCTGTTTCCTTTCTCAACAAATTGTTTCTAGGCCAACAACTATAAACATTGTCAACTCCAAGAACACTTTCAACAATTTTGAACATGCTAATGTTGTCAGCCAGAATGGTACAGTCTCTATTTATCAGTCAAGGCCGTCTCACACGGATGATGAAACTAATTGTGATGGCAGGATGTACATGTCAGTCATGGAACAATATCCTGGGTAAAGCAATTCTTATTTT
>JADZMA010001256.1:0-22862 GCA_020796225.1 Arion vulgaris
CCGGCCACGCAAAAAGATGGACCTCAGAGATAACAGAGGCGACGAAAGAGACTATCTACTGAAGCGCATACTAGACCTGTTTTAGAAATTCTTCCTGACCTGACGCTGTGAGGCATACAGGATTCGAGAAAGAAGAAGGTCAGTACAGGAATCACACATGACCTAAACAATTTAACTTTTGTGTTTCATTAGAAGTGACTATATAAATACATTTTGTGCAAAATAATTTTAGTGCAGTTATATAGTGACAAGATAAGTAATAGCACTCTGAAACAGTTAGTAAGACATGGTAGGGCGGTCATTGACGTTACAAGTGGTGAAGATTTGAAGTGGGAAAACACAATCTAACACAGAATACAGAAATGATTGAAGTGGTTATGGTAATCTTGCTGCTTAGAGATGATGTCAGTGAATGCAGTGGTGGCATACATATAGTAGTAGTAACATTTATTGTGGTAGTGGTAGTGGTTGACCTGACGCTGTGAGGCAAACAGGGTTCGAGAAAATAAAGGTAGTGATGGTAGTAATAAGAGTAATAGTGGTAGTAAATGTGGTTGATATGAGAGAGCAGAAAGCATAGTGGCAGTGATGGAGTAGTGGTAGAGATAGTAGCAGTAAAGAAGCACTAGTGGTGGAGTAGTAGTAGTAGGCATTAGTAGTAGTAGGTAGTAGTAATAGGAGCAGCAGTAGTTATAGTAGGAGTGTATTAGTAGTAGTTATAGTAGGTATTAGTAGTAGTTATAGTAGGTAGTAGTAGTTATAGTAGGTAGCAATAGTAGTTATAGTAGGTAGTAGTTATAGTAGGTAGTAGTTATAGTAGGTAGTAGTAGTATTTATAGTAGGTATACTGGATTACGATCCAGTCATCAACATTAAACACCAGCGTCTCCAGTCAACGGACAACTTTGCTTATCTTGGCAGCCTCCTATCCAGATCGGCAAACATAGATTCTGAGGTCCACAATAGGATATCCAAAGCTGCGTTCGAAGGTTACGTCACTGTGTGGAAACGGAAGGATAAGCATAGTCACAAAGCTGAAAGTTTACCAGGCCATAGTGCTAACCACGCTGCTGTACGAAGCGAGACATGGACAGTGTATAGCAGACATGCAAGAACATTAAACCATTTCCACACAAGCTCTCTACGCAGAATACTAAAAATAAACTGGCAGGACAAAATTACAGACAGCGAAGTCCTCACAAGAGCAAAGATCCCAAGCGTCAACACCTTGTTGCAGAAGGCCCAACTGAGATGGGTCGGTCACGTTGCTCGAATGCCTGATAAACGCATCCCAAAACAGTTGATGTATGGCGAGCTTGAAGGGGGCAGACGTTTAGCTGGTGGACAGAAAAACGCTTTAAAGACACTCTTAAAGTGTCTCTGAAATGCTTCGATATAGACAATACGCTGGGAATCCTTGCGCAAGATCGCCAAATGTGGCGCTGTAACAACAAAAGAGGAACCGAATAGCTGAGAATCATCGTATTGTTGAGTCACAGAGAAAACGAGCAGCGCGAAAAGACAGAGCACACAACACGCACATGTCTAACCTGATCATGTATGCCCCACCTGTGGTCGGTGATTCTGTCCAGGATTGACCTCTACAGTCACCTCCGCACACCAGAGAGGTGCAACAGTACACGTCTGAGATTGTTGTCATCGCTTCATGCATGACGGCATTAGTAGGTAGCAGTAGTAGTTATAGAGGTAGCAGTAGTCAGTTATAGCAGGTAGTAGTTATAGTAGGTCAGCAGTTATAGTAGCAGTAGAGTAGTAGCAGGCAGCAGCAGCAGCTATAGTAGGCAGTAAGAGCATACAGTAGCAGTGCTAGCAGGCAGCACTGAGTTAGTAGGCAGCAGTAGCTAGCATAGCAGGCAGTAGCTATAGCAGGCAGCATTAGCAATTATAGCAGGTAGCAGAGTTATAGTAGGTAGAAGAGTAGTTATAGTAGGTAGCATTAGTAGTTATAGAGGAGAAGTAGTAGCTATAGTAGGTAGATTAGTAGTTATAGCAGGCAGAAGAGTAGTATAGCAGGTAGCATTAGTAGTTATAGTAGGCAGAAGCATAGTTATAGCAGGCAGCATTAGCAGCTTACAGAGCAAAGAGTAGTAGTGGCGGTAGCAGTGAGCGGTAGTAGGTGGCATAACAGCTTGTTGCTACAGCTAGCAAGCAGCAGCAGCAGTAGCAGCAGCAGCAGCAGCAGTTGCAGCAGCAGCAGCAGTAGCAGCAGTAGCAGCAGTAAGCAGCAGCAGTAGCTGCAGAGCAGCAGCAGCTGCAGCAGCAGCAGCAGGCAGCAGCAGCAGCTGCAGTAGCAGCATAGCAGCAGCATAGCAGCAGCAGCAGCAGCAGTAGCAGCAGCAGAGTAGTAGTAGTAGTAGTAGTAAACAAAAAGAGATAGTAGTAATGGTTGCTGTATCTTGAAGTTTGATGTTAATTTCAATAATAAGAAGTTCATCAATCACAATCAACTACTTCCTGTTCACATTTGCCTAACAACACACAGAAGTGCTCATTTTGTTGCTCTCATTAAGTATTCTTCTAATTAATTGTTATTTCCAAGAAACGTTATTTTATTTCCTAATATATTTATTCTATCCTGAACTTATGGTAATAACCAAATCAGTTCATGTATTTTACTTACAGAAAGTAATTTATTTTAATTGTTGTTCTCATTCAATTATTATAGTTGTTTTGTTCTTCTCTTCTCTTTCAACTCCCAGCGGAGCACAGGTCTTCAACAAACATCTTTCAGCTCTTCCTCTCTCCTGCCATCCCTTCCAATTCTTTTTTAAGAGTGGTACTTGTCGACCTGCAATGTTGTTTATTTGGTCTCTTACATAAGTGTTCGTCTTATGTTCTATGTAACTAATACGTAGTAATTTTTCATGGCATGGAAGAGTGTCAATATCATATGCCTAATAGTCTGTACTAAAACAATAGACGTTATTGGAGATACAAGAGAAGCTCTATATGACACCATGATGATGATCTATGATCACTTACACCAGCCTACATGACACCATGATGATGATCTATGATCACTTACACCAGCCTACATGACAAGATGATCTATGATCGCTTACACCAGCCTACATGACAAGATTATCTATGATCGCTTACACCAGCCTACATGACAAGATGATCTATGATCACTTACACCAGCCTACATGACAAGATGATCTATGATCGCTTACACCAGCCTACATGACAAGATGATCTATGATCGCTTACACCAGCCTACATGACAAGATCATCTATGATCGCTTACACCAGCCTACATGACAAGATGATCTATGATCGCTTACACCAGCCTACATGACACCATGATGATAATCTATGATCGCTTACACCAGTCTACATGACACCATGATGATCTATGATCGCTTACACCAGCCTACATGACACCATGATGATGATCTATGATCGCTTACACCAGCCTACATGACACCATGATGATCTATGATCGCTTACACCAGCCTACATGACACCATGATGATAATCTATGATCGCTTACACCAGCCTACATGACACCATGATGATAATCTATGATCGCTTACACCAGTCTACATGACACCATGATGATCTATGATCGCTTACACCAGCCTACATGACACCATGATGATCTATGATCGCTTACACCAGCCTACATGACACCATGATGATAATCTATGATCGCTTACACCAGCCTACATGACACCATGATGATAATCTATGATCGCTTACACCAGTCTACATGACACCATGATGATCTATGATCGCTTACACCAGCCTACATGACACCATGATGATCTATGATCGCTTACACCAGTCTACATGATGCCATGATGATGATCTATGATCGCTTACACCAGCCTACATGACACCATGATGATGATCTATGATCGCTTACACCAGCCTACATGACACCATGATGATCTATGATCGCTACACCAGCCTACCATGACACCATGATGATCCATGATCGCTTACACCAGTCTACATGATGCCATGATGATGATCTATGATCGCTTACACCAGCCTACATGACACCATGATGATGATCTATGATCGCTTACACCAGCCTACATGACATCATGATAATGTTAACATCAAGAGCTAATTTAGCAATATTTACAACTCTTAACGATACATAGCTACAAACGGTGTAACTTTAAGGTTATCTAGTAGTCTTACTATAATTTCTTTTTAATTAGTTCACGAAGTAATCGTTTTGGGATTAATATTTCGGACACATCAATAGACATGACACATTGATTAATACCTTATTAGAGGGGAAATCTGAAGGGCGATGAGCAAGAGATAGATATAGACACAAGTGGGAGGGAAACATCAAGAGATGGGCACATTACAGCCCTCGTAGAGGAAACATTAAGAGATGGGCACATTACAGCCTCGTAGAGTGCAACATTAAGAGATAGGCACATTACAGCCTCGTAGAGTGAAACATTAAGAGATGGGCACATTACAGCCTCGTAGAGTGCAACATTAAACATCAAGAGATGGGCACATTACAGCCTCGTAGAGCGCAACATTAAACATCAAGAGATGGGCACATTACAGCATCGTAGAGTGCAACATGAAACATCAAGATATGGGCACATTAAAGCCTCGTAGAGCGCAACATGAAACATCAAGAGATGGGCACATTACAACCTCGTAGAGTGCAATATGAAACATCAAGAGATGGGCACATTATAGACTCGTAGAGCGCAACATGAAACATCAAGAGATGGGCACATTACAGCCTCGTAGAGTGCAACATCAAGAGATGGGCACATTACAGCCTCGTAGAGTGCAACATTAAAGAATTTAAAGAAACTGTCGTTACTGCCCGTAGTACCGCTTTTTATGACGTTGCAGGGCAGGTTGACGTGGGTATGAGAGGAATTTATGACGTTGTAGGACAGGTTGGACGTGGGTATGAGAGGAATTTATGACATTGTAGGACAGATTGGACGTTGGTATGAGAGGAATTTATGACATTGTAGGACAGATTGGACGTTGGTATGAGAGGAATTTATGACGTTGTAGGACAGGTTGGACGTGGGTATGAGAGGAATTTATGACGTTGTAGGACAGATTGGACGTGGGTATGAGAGGAATTTATGACGTTGTAGGACAGATTGGACGGGTATGAGAGGAATTTATGACATTGTAGGACAGATTGGACGTGAGTATGAGAGGAATTTATGACGTTGTAGGACAGATTGGACGGAGTATGAGAGAATTTATGACGTTGTAGGACAGATTGGACGAGTATGAGAGGAATTTAGACATTGTAGGACAGGTTGGACTGAGTATGAGAGGAATTTATGACGTTGTAGGACAGATTGGACGTGCGTATGAGAGGAATTTATGACGTTGTAGGACAGATTGGACGTTGGTATGAGAGGAATTTATGACGTTGTAGGACAGATTGACGTGGTATGAGAGGAATTTATGACGTTGTAGGACAGATTGGACGTGGGTATGAGAGGAATTTATGACGTTGTAGGACAGATTGGACGTGGGTATGAGAGGAATTTATGACGTTGTAGGACAGATTGGACGTGGGTATGAGAGGAATTTATGACGTTGTAGGACAGATTGGACGTTGGTATGAGAGGAATTTATGACGTTGTAGGACAGGTTGGACGTGAGTATGAGAGGAATTTATGACATTGTAGGACAGGTTGGACGTGGGTATGAGAGGAATTTATGACGTTGTAGGACAGATTGGACGTGGATATGAGAGGAATTTATGACGTTGTAGGACAGGTTGACGTGGGTATGAGAGGAATTTATGACGTTGTAGGACAGGTTGACGAGTATGAGAGGAATTTATGACGTTGTAGGACATGTTGGACGTGGGTATGAGAGGAATTTATGACGTTGTAGGACAGATTGGACGTGGGTATGAGAGGAATTTATGACGTTGTAGGACAGATTGACGTAGTATGAGAGGAATTTATGACATTGTAGGACAGGTTGACGAGTATGAGAGGAATTTATGACATTGTAGGACAGGTTGACGTGGGTATGAGAGGAATTTCATGACGTTGTAGACAGATTGACGTAGTATGAGAGGAATTTATGACATTGTAGGACAGATTGACGTTGGTAAGAGAGGAATTTATGAGTTGTAGGACAGGTTGGACGTGGGTATGAGAGGAATTTATGACATTGTAGGATGTGATTGACGTTGGTATGAGAGGAATTTATGACGTTGTAGGACAGATTGGACGAGTATGAGAGAATTTATGACGTTGTAGGACAGATTGGACGTGAGTATGAGAGGAATTTATGACGTTGCAGGACAGATTGGACGTGAGTATGAGAGGAATTTATGACATTGTAGGACAGATTGGACGTTGGTATGAGAGGAATTTATGACATTGTAGGACAGGTTGGACGTGGGTATGAGAGGAATTTATGACGTTGTAGGACAGATTGACGTTGGTATGAGAGGAATTTATGACGTTGTAGGACAGATTGGACGTGAGTATGAGAGGAATTTATGACGTTGTAGGACAGATTGGACGTGGGTATGAGAGGAATTTATGACATTGTAGGACAGATTGGACGTTGGTATGAGAGGAATTTATGACGTTGTAGGACAGATTGGACGTGAGTATGAGAGGAATTTATGACGTTGTAGGACAGATTGGGCGTGAGTATGGAGGAATTTATGACATTGTAGGACAGATTGGACGTGGGTATGAGAGGAATTTATGACGTTGTAGGACAGGTTGGACGTGAGTATGAGAGGAATTTATGACGTTGTAGGACAGATTGGGCGCGGGCATGAGAGGAATTTATGACGTTGTAGGACAGATTGGGCGTGAGTATGAGAGAATTTATGACGTTGTAGGACAGATTGACGTGGATATGAGAGAATTTATGACGTTGTAGGACAGATTGGACGTGAGTATGAGAGGAATTTATGACGTTGTAGGGCAGATTGGACGTGGGTATGAGAGGAATTTATGACATTGTAGGACAGATTGGACGTGGGTATGAGAGGAATTTATGACGTTGTAGGACAGATTGGACGTGAGTATGAGAGGAATTTATGACGTTGTAGGACAGATTGGACGTGGGTATGAGAGGAATTTATGACGTTGTAGGACAGATTGACGTGAGTATGAGAGGAATTTATGACGTTGTAGACAGATTGACGTGGGTAGAGAGGAATTCATGACATTGTAGGACAGATTGGACGTGGGTATGAGAGGAATTTATGACGTTGTAGGACAGATTGGACGAGTATGAGAGGAATTTATGACGTTGTAGGACAGATTGGACGAGTATGAGAGGAATTTATGACATTGTAGGACAGATTGGACGTGGGTATGAGAGGAATTTATGACGTTGTAGGACAGATTGGACGAGTATGAGAGGAATTTATGACGTTGTAGGACAGGCTGACGGAGTATGAGAGGAATTATGACGTTGTAGGACAGATTGGACGTGGGTATGAGAGGAATTTATGACGTTGTAGGACAGATTGGACGTGAGTATGAGAGGAATTTATGACGTTGTAGGGCAGATTGACGTGGATGAGAGGAATTTATGACGTTGTAGGACAGATTGGGCGTTGGTATGAGAGAATTTATGACGTTGTAGGACAGATTGGACGTGAGTATGAAAGGAATTTATGATTAGACGATTGGACGTGAGTATGAAAGGAATTTATGACGTTGTAGGACAGGTTGGACGGGGTATGAGGAATTTATGACGTTGTAGGACAGATTGACGTTGGTATGAGAGGAATTTATGACGTTGTAGGACAGATTGGACGTGAGTATGAGAGGAATTTATGACGTTGTAGGACAGATTGGACGTGAGTATGAAAGGAATTTATGACGTTGTAGGACAGGTTGGACGTGGGTATGAGAGGAATTTATGACGTTGTAGGACAGATTGGACTGGGTATGAGAGGAATTATGACATTGTAGGACAGATTGGGCGTTGGTATGAGAGGAATTTATGACATTGTAGAACAGGTTGGACGTGGGTATGAGAGGAATTTATGACGTTGTAGGACAGATTGGACGTGAGTATGAGAGGAATTTATGACATTGTAGGACAGATTGGACGTTGGTATGAGAGGAATTTATGACGTTGTAGGACAGATTGGACGTGGATATGAGAGGAATTTATGACGTTGTAGGACAGATTGGACGGGTATGAGAGGAATTTATGACATTGTAGGACAGGTTGGACGTGGGTATGAGAGGAATTTATGACATTGTAGGACAGGTTGGACGTGGGTATGAGAGGAATTTATGACGTTGTAGGACAGATTGGACGTGGGTATGAGAGGAATTTATGACGTTGTAGGACAGATTGGACGTGGGTATGAGAGGAATTTATGACATTGTAGGACAGGTTGGACGTGAGTATGAGAGGAATTTATGACATTGTAGGACAGATTGGACGTGGGTATGAGAGGAATTTATGACGTTGTAGGACAGATTGGACGTGGGTATGAGAGGAATTTATGACGTTGTAGGACAGATTGGACGTGGGTATGAGAGGAATGTATGACGTTGTAGGACAGATTGGACGTGGGTATGAGAGGAATTTATGACGTTGTAGGACAGATTGGATGTTGGTATGAGAGGAATTTATGACGTTGCAGGACAGATTGGACGTGAGTATGAGAGGAATTTATGACGTTGTAGGACAGATTGGACGTGGGGATGAGAGGAATTTATGACATTGTAGGACAGATTGGACGTTGGTATGAGAGGAATTTATGACGTTGTAGGACAGATTGGACGGAGTATGAGAGGAATTTATGACGTTGTAGGACAGATTGACGAGTATGAGAGGAATTTATGACATTGTAGGACAGATTGGACGTGGGTATGAGAGGAATTTATGACGTTGTAGGACAGATTGGACGTGAGTATGAGAGGAATTTATGACGTTGTAGGACAGATTGACGAGTATGAGAGGAATTTATGACGTTGTAGGACAGATTGACGTTGGTATGAGAGGAATTTATGACGTTGTAGACAGGTTGGACGTGGGTATGAGAGGAATTTATGACGTTGTAGGACAGGTTGGACGTGAGTATGAGAGGAATTTATGACGTTGTAGGACAGATTGGACGTTGGTATGAGAGGAATTTATGACGTTGTAGGACAGATTGGACGTGAGTATGAAAGGAATTTATGACGTAGGACAGATTGGACGTGAGTATGAAAGGAATTTATGACGTTGTAGGACAGGTTGGACGTGAGTATGAGAGGAATTTATGACGTTGTAGGACAGATTGGACGTTGGTATGAGAGGAATTTATGACGTTGTAGGACAGATTGGACGGAGTATGAGAGGAATTTATGACGTTGTAGGACAGATTGACGTGAGTATGAAAGGAATTTATGACGTTGTGGACAGGTTGGACGCGGTATGAGAGGAATTTATGACGTTGTAGGACAGATTGGACGTGGGTATGAGAGGAATTTATGACATTGTAGGACAGATTGGACGTTGGTATGAGAGGGAAATTTTTGACATTGTAGGACAGGTTGGACGTGGGTATGAGAGGAATTTATGACGTTGTAGGACAGATTGGACGTGAGTATGAGAGGAATTTATGACATTGTAGGACAGATTGGACGTTGGTATGAGAGGAATTTATGACGTTGTAGGACAGATTGGACTGTATGAGAGGAATTTATGACGTTGTAGGACAGATTGGACGTGGGTATGAGAGGAATTTATGACATTGTAGGACAGGTTGGACGTGGGTATGAGAGGAATTTATGACATTGTAGGACAGGTTGGACGTGGGTATGAGAGGAATTTATGACGTTGTAGGACAGATTGGACGTGGGTATGAGAGGAATTTATGACGTTGTAGGACAGATTGGACGTGGGTATGAGAGGAATTTATGACGTTGTAGGACAGGTTGGACGTGAAATATGAGAGGAATTTATGACGTTGTGGATAGGTTGGACGTGGGTATGAGAGGAATTTATGACGTTGTAGGACAGATTGGACGTTGGTATGAGAGGAATTTATGACATTGTAGGACAGGTTGGACGTGGGTATGAGAGGAATTTATGACGTTGTAGGACAGATTGGACGTTGGTATGAGAGGAATTTATGACGTTGTAGGACAGATTGGACGTGAGTATGAGAGGAATTTATGACGTTGTAGGACAGGTTGACGTGGTATGAGAGGAATTTATGACATTGTAGACAGATTGGACGTTGGTATGAGAGGAATTTATGACGTTGTAGGACAGGTTGGACGTGGGTATGAGAGGAATTTATGACATTGTAGGACAGATTGACGTTGGTTGAGAGGAATTTATGACGTTGTAGGACAGATTGGACGTTGGTATGAGAGGAATTTATGACGTTGTAGGACAGGTTGGACGTGTGTATGAGAGGAATTTATGACATTGTAGGACAGATTGGACGCTGGTATGAGAGGAATTTATGACGTTGTAGGACAGATTGGACGTTGGTATGAGAGGAATTTATGACGTTGTAGGACAGGTTGGACGTGGGTATGAGAGGAATTTATGACATTGTAGGACAGATTGGACGCTGGTATGAGAGGAATTTATGACATTGTAGGACAGATTGGACGTGGGTATGAGAGGAATTTATGACGTTGTAGGACAGATTGGACGGGGGTATGAGAGGAATTTATGACGTTGTAGGACAGATTGGACGTGGGTATGAGAGGAATGTATGACGTTGTAGGACAGATTGGACGTGGGTATGAGAGGAATTTATGACGTTGTAGGACAGATTGGACGTGGGTATGAGAGGAATTTATGACGTTGTAGGACAGATTGACGTGAGTATGAGAGGGAAATTTTTGACGTTGTAGGACAGATTGGACGTGGGTATGAGGGGGAATTTATGACATTGTAGGACAGATTGGACGTTGGTATGAGAGGAATTTATGACGTTGTAGGACAGATTGGACGTGAGTATGAGAGGAATTTATGACGTTGTAGGACAGATTGACGTATATGAGAGGAATTCATGACATTGTAGGACAGATTGACGTGGGTATGAGAGGAATTTATGACGTTGTAGGACAGATTGACGTGAGTATGAGAGGAATTTATGACGTTGTAGGACAGATTGACTGAGTATGAGAGAATTTATGACGTTGTAGGACAGATTGACGTTGTATGAGAGGAATTTATGACGTTGTAGGACAGGTTGGACGTGGGTATGAGAGGAATTTATGACGTTGTAGGACAGGTTGGACGTGAGTATGAGAGGAATTTATGACGTTGTAGGACAGATTGGACGTTGGTATGAGAGGAATTTATGACGTTGTAGGACAGATTGGACGGAGTATGAAAGGAATTTATGACGTAGGACAGATTGGACGTGAGTATGAAAGGAATTTATGACGTTGTAGGACAGGTTGGACGTGAGTATGAGAGGAATTTATGACGTTGTAGGACAGATTGGACGTTGGTATGAGAGGAATTTATGACGTTGTAGGACAGATTGGACGTGAGTATGAGAGGAATTTATGACGTTGTAGGACAGATTGGACGTGAGTATGAAAGGAATTTATGACGTTGTAGGACAGGTTGGACGTGGGTATGAGAGGAATTTATGACGTTGTAGGACAGATTGGACGTGGGTATGAGAGGAATTTATGACATTGTAGGACAGATTGGACGTTGGTATGAGAGGAATTTATGACATTGTAGGACAGGTTGGACGTGGGTATGAGAGGAATTTATGACGTTGTAGGACAGATTGACGTGAGTATGAGAGGAATTTATGACATTGTAGGACAGATTGGACGTTGGTATGAGAGGAATTTATGACGTTGTAGGACAGATTGGACGTGGGCATGAGAGGAATTTATGACGTTGTAGGACAGATTGACGTGGGTATGAGAGGAATTTATGACATTGTAGGACAGGTTGGACGTGGGTATGAGAGGAATTTATGACATTGTAGGACAGGTTGGACGTGGGTATGAGAGGAATTTATGACGTTGTAGGACAGATTGGACGTGGGTATGAGAGGAATTTATGACGTTGTAGGACAGATTGGACGTGGGTATGAGAGGAATTTATGACGTTGTAGGACAGGTTGGACGTGAGTATGAGAGGAATTTATGACGTTGTAGGATAGGTTGGACGTGGGTATGAGAGGAATTTATGACGTTGGGGGACAGATTGGACGTTGGTATGAGAGGAATTTATGACATTGTAGGACAGGTTGGACGTGGGTATGAGAGGAATTTATGACGTTGTAGGACAGATTGGATGTTGGTATGAGAGGAATTTATGACGTTGTAGGACAGATTGGACGTGAGTATGAGAGGAATTTATGACGTTGTAGGACAGGTTGGACGTGGGTATGAGAGGAATTTATGACATTGTAGGACAGATTGGACGTTGGTATGAGAGGAATTTATGACGTTGTAGGACAGGTTGGACGTGGGTATGAGAGGAATTTATGACATTGTAGGACAGATTGGACGTTGGTATGAGAGGAATTTATGACGTTGTAGGACAGATTGGACGTTGGTATGAGAGGAATTTATGACGTTGTAGGACAGGTTGGACGTGGGTATGAGAGGAATTTATGACATTGTAGGACAGATTGGACGCTGGTATGAGAGGAATTTATGACGTTGTAGGACAGATTGGACGTTGGTATGAGAGGAATTTATGACGTTGTAGGACAGATTGGACGTGAGTATGAGAGGAATTTATGACGTTGAGGACAGATTGACGTGAGTATGAGAGGAATTTATGACGTTGTAGGACAGATTGGACGTGGGTATGAGAGGAATTTATGACATTGTAGGACAGGTTGGACGTGGGTATGAGAGGAATTTATGACGTTGTAGGACAGATTGGACGTGGGTATGAGAGGAATTTATGACGTTGTAGGACAGATTGACGTGAGTATGAGAGGAATTTATGACATGTAGGACAGATTGGACGTGAGTATGAGAGGAATTTATGACGTTGTAGGACAGATTGGACGTGGGTATGAGAGGAATTTATGACATTGTAGGACAGATTGGACGTTGGTATGAGAGGAATTTATGACGTTGTAGGACAGATTGGACGTGGGGATGAGAGGAATTTATGACGCTGTAGGACAGATTGGACGTGAGTATGAGAGGAATTTATGACGTTGTAGGACAGATTGGACGTGGGTATGAGAGGAATTTATGACGTTGTAGGACAGATTGGACGTGGGTATGAGAGGAATTTATGACGTTGTAGGACAGATTGGACGTGGGTATGAGAGGAATTTATGACGTTGTAGGACAGGTTGGACGTGAGTATGAGAGGAATTTATGACGTTGTAGGACAGATTGGACGGAGTATGAGAGGAATTTATGACGCTGTAGGACAGATTGGACGTGAGTATGAGAGGAATTTATGACGTTGTAGGACAGATTGGACGTGGGTATGAGAGGAATTTATGACGTTGTAGGACAGATTGACGTAGTATGAGAGGAATTTATGACGTTGTAGGACAGGTTGGACGTGGGTATGAGAGGAATTTATGACGTTGTATGACAGATTGGACGTGAGTATGAGAGGAATTTATGACGTTGTAGGACATATTGGACGTGGGTATGAGAGGAATTTATGACGTTGTAGGACAGATTGGACGTGAGTATGAGAGGAATTTATGAGTTGTGGACAGATTGGGCGAGTATGAGAGGAATTTATGACGTTGTAGGACAGATTGGACGTGGGTATGAGAGGAATTTATGACGTTGTAGGACAGATTGGACGTTGGTATGAGAGGAATTTATGACGTTGTAGGACAGATTGGACGTGGGTATGAGAGGAATTTATGACGTTGTAGGACAGGTTGGACGTGGGGATGAGAGGGAATTCGACGTTGTAGACAGATTGGACGTGGGTATGAGAGGAATGGTCGCATGGCTAGTACAGTTGCCGCGACGTTGTTCAAGTTAAGACTTTTCTTGTATGCCCACGACAGACAAAAAATCATTGGCATTACCGTGTTTTAAACACGGGTCTCCCGCATGAAAACCACGCTTTAATCCATTCGACCAGACGTTTCTCCTCAATAAATAGACAGCGAACAAGTATTTTCTGTCTAAACATCAAGGCAACAGACAGGGGATGTCGAAGGATCATTACAAGCAACCTTCAATTTGGAAACGGCACTTGATGATAATGATGAATTGTTGTTAGAGCTACTAGCGACTGATTCTGATTGGCCATTCTTCATTTTCTTCACCTTTCAACTCCCAATAAAGTACAGGTCTTCAACAAACTTCTCCCAGCTCTGCCTCTCTCCTGCCATCCCTTCCAATTCTTTCCATGTTTTATCTATCCTTTTCATATCAGTCCCCAGCTCTATTGGTCATTCCAGTAGCTGATATTTGTTATCAATTTGCTATGCTATAACATAAGAAGTGATTTATCATAGTCAATATGTAAGTAACAGGATATGTTTAAAGTCATCATATTTGTATTATAAGTGTTATCTATATTGTGTCAAAACAAACACTTCAAGTTACAGGTTAACACTTCATATCTTGTGATGACTTTCCTTCTTTCCTATTATATATTTGAACTTAGACTACTACGCGTTATACATAACAATTCAATAAACGATATCTAAAGGTATTGACATAGATTAGCACAATGTGATTGTAAAAATAAATACTTCAGCAAGATGAGTTTGTTTATCAACAAACCGATAACTTCTACTTCTTTATCTTCTTCTTTTTCCAATGCTCAATATGAAATCACTCTTTGTGAGTTGTATGTGATCTGAGCCTAAGAGAGATTGTACGTTGTGCCAGTTATGCGCCTACAAGTAGGAAAGCACATCCTATTCATGCGATGCTTTTTTATTTAATTAGGTAGCTTCCCTAAATCAACTAAAAACAGTATGGAACGGAGCTGATAGGGAAACTCAAGATCATAATACTAAGAGCATGCATATTCCCAGTGGCAACATAAGGATGTGAAGCATGGACATTTAATACTAAGAGCATGCATATTCCCAGTGGCAACATAAGGGTGTGAAGCATGGACATTTAATACTAAGAGCATGCATATTCCCAGTGGCAACATAAGGGTGTGAAGCATGGACATTTAATACTAAGAGCACGCATATTCCCAGTGGCAACATAAGGGTGTGAAGCATGGACATTTAACAAGGCAGTGGAAAAACATATATGTGCTTTTGAATATAAATGTTACAGAAGAGTCATCTGTATATCATTGTCAGAGAAATGAACAAATAGATCTATCCAGAAATAACTGAAAATCAAAGAAAACTGGCTTATGCTACAAATAAGAAGGAGAAAATGTAAGTATTTTGGACATATATAAAGAGATACGAAGGGCTGGAACCCCTTCTCTACCAAATGAAGGTCTCTGTGGCTGTTAAGATACGAAGGATGGAACCCTTCTACCAAATGAAGGTCTCTGTGGTTGTTAAGATACAAAGGGCTGGAACCCCTTCTCTGCCAAATGAAGGTCTCTGTGGCTGTTAAGATACGAAGGGCTGGAACCCCTTCTCTACCAAATGAAGGTCTCTGTGGTTGTTAAGATACGAAGGGCTGGAACCCCTTCTCTAGCAAATGAAAGTCTCTGTGGCTGTTAAGATACGAAGGGCTGAAACCCCTTCTCTGCCAAATGAAGGTCTCTGTGGCTGTTAAGATACAAAGGGCTGGAACCCCTTCTCTACCAAATGAAGGTCTCTGTGGCTGTTAAGATACAAAGGGCTGGAACCCCTTCTCTACCAAATGAAGGTCTCTGTGGCTGTTAAGCCCTTGCCTTGCCTTCCGAAGGTCGTGAGTTCGAATTCGGACTGTGACGTTCTATTTACGAGTGCATTTTTTCCAGAGACATCTAGGATCGTTTCCGGAGCAATGGAGTTCGTGCTTTGTGCAATACTCTCTCTAAGTGGCGTGCTATTTCTGCAGAGAGGGACTGAGTGATTTGGGGTAAAACCCGGTGCAATGAAGTCAATCCTTCGGTATTAGACCCTTTTGTTCCAACAAATATGACGTTGGGAATGCTAGAATTAGCAAAGTTAATTTCTTTTCATAGAATGGGACAAGCAGGTTTCTGCGCGATCCATATCTTATCATAATGTGTGTTGTGGTAGTAGTAGTAGTAGTGATAGTAGTAGTGGTAGTAGTAGTGGTAGTAGTAGTAGTGGTTAGTAATAGTGGTGGTGATGGCAGTGAAGCTGTAGTTGCAGCGCATCTGCAGCAAGAGCACAGCAGTAGTAATAGTGGTAGTCAGGAGCAGTAGTAGTTGTAGCAGCAGCTGTAGAGTAGTAACAGCAGTAGAGTAGTGAGCATAGTAGTAGTGTAGTAGCAGCTAGTAGAAGTAGCAGCAGCAGGTGCAGTAGCAGTAGCTAGCAGTAGCATGTAGTAGAGTGCAGTAGCAGTAGAGCTGCAGTAGTAGTAGAGTGAGTGCTGTAGAGTAGTAGTAGTAGTAGTAGTAGCAGTAGTGTAGAGTGTGAGTAGCAGTGCAGCAGTAGCAGTAGTAGTAGCAGTAGAGTAGTAGAGTGAGCAGCAGTGCAGCAGTAGCAGCAGTAGAGCAGGCAGAGAGTAGTAATAATGATAGTAGAGTAATGGTAGAGTAGTAATGAGTAGTAGTAGGTAGTAGAGTAGCAATGATAGTAGAGTAATGGTAGTCAGTAGTAATCGTAGTAGTAGTAATGGAGAGTAGAATAGAGTAGTGGTAGTTGAGTAGAGAGTAGTAATGGTAGTAGTAGGGTGCAGCAGTAGTGGTAGTAGTAGTTGTAGCATTAGCAGCAGCAGTGGTGGCAGCAGTGGTAGTAATAGTAGTATTGGTGATGGCTTGCGTGGTGGTAGTAGTAGTCGTGGTAGCAGTGAGAAGTAGCAATGAGTAGTAGCGGTATCAGTGAGTAGTAGTGGTGGTAGTAGTGGTAGTGCAGTAGTATAGTAGTAGTAGCGGTATGCAGTAGTAGAGAGAGTGGTATTGGAGTAGTGGTATTAGTAGTAGAGTAGCTATAGAGAAGAGTAGCAGTAGTAGATGGTAGCAGCTGTAGCGGCAGCAGTAGTAGTAGCAGCTAGTAGTAGCAGTAGTAGCAGTAGCAGTTAGCAGGTAGTAGTAGTAGTGGTGGTGGCGCAGTGGTAGTAGGTAGATCAGTAGTAGTAGCAGTAGTAGTAGCTAAAAAGCAATAGTAGTAACAAATTTCGTTGTTGTTAGTGTTGATGAGAAACTATGCATAGTTTTAATATTAAGATGGACACCAATCGTAATCAGCAAACATCCTGTTCTCTTTTCCCTAACATATAAAAAAATGCGTCTCTTTATTGTTAAGTACTTTGTTCACGTGCGTACATAAACAATGAGTAGTATTGCCTGTCTCCGATATTGCAAAGCACTTGACCGCTCCTATCACGGTCAAGCATCAAAGCTAAATATAATGCTAATAATAAGCGTCCATCGCAAGCAACAACGTTAAATGTATATCCTCAGTGACTCAAAGATGAAATGAACAAAGACTTTTCCTAGTTTTCAAAGTCTTCTAACTATTCCTACTTGAGATCATGGCGAAAAACTAATAGCAAAGACCGTAGTTTTACAAAATACAAAAACAATAACAATACAAGCAACGTTTCGACCAAAAGGCTTTATCAAGCAAACGATACAACAGGAGTGACAGATTTCACAACACACTACATATAGACTACGATAGAAACATCACAACGGTCCTAAAATGAAAACCTGTGACTAAAAACAAATAATGAAATAAATGCAAAGAAACTAGAAGTGGAAAAGAGAACCGTTTTAGGACTGTTGTGATGTTTCTGTCGCAGTCTATATCTAGTGTGCTGTGAAATTCGCCACTCCTGTTGTGTCGTTTGCTTGATAAAGACCTTTTGGTCGAAACGTTGCTGTGTATTGTTATTATATTTTGTAAAACTACAGTACTTTGTTATTACGTGTTTCGCCATTGCTACATTGTTTTACTGTAGTCTTCCCTTATATCGATACTACTTGAGATCATCTAATTCAAAATGAATGAAGCGATCAGCATTAAATAATCTGGGATAGAAGGCTGCGGTAAAACTGAGCGAAATGATGGTGAAATCTGGGATAGAAGGCTGGGATAGAAGGCTGGGATAGAAGGCTGGGATAGAAGGCTGGGATAGAAGGCTGTGATAGAGATAGAAGGCTGGGATAGAGATAGAAGGCTGGGATAGAGATAGAAGGCTGGGATAGAAGGCTGGGATAGAAGGCTGGGATAGAGATAGAAGGCTGGGATAGAAGGCTGGGATAGAAGGCTGTGATAGAGATAGAAGGCTGGGATAGAGATAGAAGGCTGGGATAGAGATAGAAGGCTGGGATAGAGATAGAAGGCTGGGATAGAGATAGAAGGCTGGGATAGAGATAGAAGGCTGCGGTGAAACTGAGCGATGTGATGGTGAAATCTGGGATAGAAGGCTGGGATAGAAGGTTGCGGTGAAACTGAGTGAAGTGATGGTGAAATCAGAAACGGTAAATTACAGTTTTATAAAAGTAAGAAAAAATAATTAAAATAATATTTTGTGAAACGACGTCTCGTCTAATGGGCATTCTTCTTCTTCGTCTTCTGCGATTAATGTCTGCTATGCGACTACTCCGGTGTTTGTCATTAACAGGGCTGTGCGCTTGAGATCTTCACCGGTCACCATAGTTTGTTTTGTAGGGTTGTTTCTGTTGGCTGGATTCAGTGCAGGTGAATGGTTACTTCGATTTTCTGTAAGGTCTGAACTTAAATTTGTTTATGTGCTGGTCTACACGCTTTGATATAACCAAAAAGTCCCGTTCTTGGGTTGAAAAGCTGTGTCTCGGTTTAAAGAGGTTTATATTCACTAAATAACAAGGGCTCGCCGATAGCAGTTGATATCACTCTGCGCTTGTGACAACGTGCCGTAGAAACGCAGGGGTTCGAGGCCAGCTTAGGTTAACATTCTTGGTCGCACACGGAACACGGTCGGACTACAGTTCCTTAATCCTCACTCAGGATCTAAGTTACAAGTACCTCGGAAGTCGGGAAGGCTGCTTGAATGTCCTCTACTCGGGATCTAGTACAAGTACCTCGGAAGTCGGAGTAAGGCTGCTTGAATGTCCTCTACTCGGGGATCTAAGTTACAAGTACCTCGGAAGTCGGAGTATCCTCTACTCGGGGATATAATTACCTCGGAAGTCGGAGTATCCTCTACTCGGGGATCTAATTACCTCGAAGTCGGAGCATCCCCTACTCGGGGATCTAAGTACCTCGGAAGTCGGAGTATCCTCACTCAGGGATCTAAGTACCTCGGAAGTCGGAGTATCCTCTACTCGGGGATCTAAGTACCTCGGAAGTCAGGTAAGGCTGCTTGAATGTCCTCTACTCGGGATCTAAGTTACAAGTACCTGGAAGTCGGAGTAAGGCTGCTTGAATGGGGAGGACATTGGTGATAAGGAAAGCATGCTCATGCAAAAAACAGTCATGTGCCATATTATAGGCGCCATGACTACGCCTAAACTAGCGGGTGAACGTAAAAGAAAACTAACCCAAAAAATCCAACTAAATAACAAACAGCAACACATATAATATAGCACTTGACCTTCCGAGACCTACATCTGTTAGAGTTAATAGTCATAGTCTCTTGTTTAGACAAGCTAACTACATACACTACTAATGATATCATCTGTTGTTTCATGCCCATCAACGCAAATTCGAGACTACTAACTGTATCCAATGTGATTAATGTTATCTTATCTGATCTGACTAGAACACAAGTGAAAGATGGAAGTTACAGTAACGAGTTGAGCACAACGAAGAACTCATGACTGGCACGAAGATGCAGTTCTTCTTCTCAAATATGTACAACTAGCAGTTTATCCGTTCTTCGCACGGGTTTTTTTGTTGAAATCTAAACTACTTTTAAAATTAATTTGTTATCCTTTCCGCTGTTCTTCCGAGCTCACATAAACTGTAGCTCATTCCGATAGCCAGTAAAACATGATACAATTGAATTCCAGTTCTTCTTCTTCTTTTGTCGTCACACTGCTACCGGGTTGTTGCCCAGTGTCGTGGTTTTCTATTTTTGTCTTGCGCTGTTCTGGTGGCTTGTGTGATTGTTATCTTTGCTCTTTCACAGGATTCTGCTACACCATCTAACCACCTTTTCCGTGGTCTTCCTCTTGCCTTCTTTCCCGATGTTCTGTTGTAGAAGACTCTGTATACTGTGCAGTTTGGATGCATTCTTATTAAGTGGCCAAACCACTTCATTCTTTGTTTATCTATGTAATTCAAGCACGGTTTTGTGCCAACTTTCTTTCTTATGCTGATGTTGTGATTCTGTCTTTTCTTGTGTTGTTGGTAGCTTTTCGCAGGCAACGCATTTCACATGTAGTTATTTTTGTGACTGCGCTTTGCTCAATGTCCATGTTTGGCTCTGGTAACACAAAGTAGGTATAAAAATGCTGTTGATCATCTATTGAATTCCAGTGAAAGTGGAAAAATAACAATTGGCAAATTAAATTTATTAAGATTATTAACTTGTCGATGTGTTTAAATTTTTTTTTAATTTGGCCGAGCGTAAGATTGAACATGTCTTTAGGATAGCAGTCGAGCATCTGATGCATTCGTCTAGAGAACTTACATTTTGAAATAGCCATAAATGTGTTATAGTCCGTTCAACAACTCATGCCCACAGTCCAATGCGAATTGTAGCAAAACCATCAGTTCCACAGTAGCGAAACTTTACACCCAACCTTAGAATTATACCGACGCAAATTTCTGATGGAAGAAATTGCTATAGAAACCTGGATTTTGTAATATAACGGTTTCCTTTGATGTTGGCGGCATATTTTGCTAGTCTGATACAGCATTTGAGTTTTACAGTAAACGCACACATATGACATTTGATGACAAGTCTCATTCAAAGGCATATCATCTCAGCTTATACATGGGGCCAATGTTGATAATTGCAATACAGTCATGAAATAAACAAAAAAAGTAGACTTAGTTGTATTATTGCTTTTAAATAACTTACATTACAGTTAAAGTTAGCTGTCATGTCATAATGCCAATCCCCTTTCACGTCCAGGCTTGGGACTGGAAATGGCGGAGATCAAGTAGCAGTACGTCCCTTGCGAAACCTCGCATTCATCACAGCCCGCCTGAAAAGCTCTATATCTCTTGCAATTTCTCCTGCCTCTTACAGCGTCATGTTGAAGGTTTCTTTGATGTCCTGCTGCCATCTTCGTCTTGGTCCTCCCCTGACTCGTTTTCCAGGAACCGTGCCTTCCATTACCTTTCTCTCCAGACCACTGTGGCATTTAATGTGGCCAAAATATTCCATCTTCCGGGACATGATGTTATTTATGAGCCAATGCTTCTTGATATTCAGGTCTTGTTGGATGTCTTTGTTTCTTGTCTTCTCTGTCCAGGATGTTCTAAGAACTTCTCTATAGCATCTTGTTATGCCGGAGCTACTGAGAGATTCTTTCAAATTGCTACATATTCGTTACAATGTGCGTGTGTTAACATATGTGGTAGGGAGGTATCACTATAATAAAATAGCACTTTCCTCTGGTTCTTGTATACTGTAGTGCAGATGACCCATATGTGCCTCTTTGCGGAAATGCGCGTATAGCATTAATGATACGTTTTGCATTGTAACTTCAAACTCATTAGAAATGTTATACCAATTTCTGTTTTGAGAAGTCAACAATGTGACCCAATAGCATCACACTAATTTCGATATACGCCTTTAACTAAATGTCCGTCTCGCACTAATGACGTCAATTCTTTACTATGTTCAAGCCTGAGTCTTTTTGGTGCATGGAAAATGCAAGAATTGTTCAAAAAACCACGGAATTCGTCCTGAATGTTGCTATTTTTGTCATCAATATATTAAATGTCTGTAAACATGAGTTTTCTCCAACCATGCCAATGGGCGCGTTAAATATATAGCACAAAGAAGGAAACTTCTAGATGGTATGGTTGTTTGAATGGCAAAAATATTTTGTAGCGTCGAGAACATGTGTAGTTCACATGCAAGTTTTCAAGTTATTTCATCAAAGGGTTACAAAGATACAAATTTTTATCTGTGGGCATGACAAGTTGAACTTTTTTTATAGTATTCGTGTGATGTGTGAAAGACGTCACCGGACTATAACAACATGATCGCTTTGCGCATCACGTGATTGGCAATGTCATTAAAACATGGAAAGAAACTTTCGCGATTTATAAGCGGAATGACCATGTGCGTTAAGTTGAGATTATATGGTTATAGAAAGGAACAAATAGTTCAGTTTGATAATTTGTCCCTCTTCGTATCTCTGAAAGCTACCTTCTTGCCAAATTTCAAGTCCGTATGATGTCCAGATATCTCCAAACAATTGGGACAGACATACAATTCAATTCATCTTTGTCTTATAAATATATAGATATGTACATCGTAAATTTGTCTTCTTGGTTGGTTTGAGATGTTTATTGTGTTTTCTTACCTGATTCTTTGTTTACTTATTTGATGTTTCTCCTTCCTGCTTGATATTTGTTTCTTAGTTGATCCTGTCTTCTTACTTCATCTTTCTTACTTTAACGTTGTTGAAACACGTACGTTAAGCTTTGAGTGGGGGACTTTACACTCAAGTGGTTAAAGCGTATTCCTTGAGTTCTGAAGGTCGTAGTTTGAATCCGAACACACCCGTGTGTTGCCGGTGCTATAAAGGGGAGCAAAGAATAGTAACAGTGCGACCTACAAGGCATGTCGAAAGAGGTGATTGAGGTAGGGACCTAGGGAAGCTACCCTAGTAAATAAAAAGCGCAGCAGAAATCGGATGTGCTGGCCTACTTGTAGGCGCATAACTGGCACAGCGTACAATCGCTCTTAGGCTCG
>JADZMA010001257.1:0-22860 GCA_020796225.1 Arion vulgaris
TCTTCCACAATTACAGAACACATGCAGATTCTACAACTGGCATTGGCTGCTCAAGCGTGAAAACTCCAGCCCTGGTTAGAAGAAGAAGAAATTAAACTATTCAAAATGCTTTTTTATGCACAAAAAAAAGCTTATTTTTTGTGTTGCCTACTATTTCCAAGAATGGAATAGAAAATCAAACAACAAAAGTAGAAGCAAGAAACAAAATTTAAAAAATCTAACACTGTAACTGAGTTGCAAACATTTATGGGACTAACTAGTTATTATAAAATTCGCTAAAGATTAGAAGTTCGTAAAACTTGACACGGACTAGTAAATACCAACAGTAAAACAACACCAAAGTCCAAGAAAAAAGTTGCAAAACCCCCAAAAACCAATAACAACAAATAGTAAGAATATTCCTGGAACGATGCTGAAAAGGTGCATTCTCGACAACCAAACTGCAATCCTGGGTTTCCCAGATTTCTTCCTACCATGTATACTATAGTGCGTTTCAAAAAGGTCAAGTCCTTTGAATCACGCATTAGGGACGCTGATGGTGATGTTTTATCCGCACTAGATCTGATGGTTCACTCTTTAACTTGGTCGCTTAAAGAAGAAAAAAACGACGGAAATTCTTCTAGGACCTCCTTTGCTGACGATGCCTAGTCGCCCACAGTGAGACTACACCATCCTAATCATAATTTGTCAAAGGCATAACCTATTTTCTCTGACTTAAGTGTCTCCAAAACAGTTGTTTTATGTCAGGAGGTAACACAACAAATATCACTTTAAATGGTGGCCATCTAACACCAGTTCAGATTTCCCTTATCTTGGGTCCATGGTTACTGCCAGCGTTTCTCTTGATGAGGAGATTGGTGCTCGTATAGGGAGTGCGGTTACTACATGCTGTGGCGTAGAGGTTAAGTGCTCGTCTCTCTTGCCAACGGTACCAAGTTCACTCCCTTGTGGATCCATCTGGATATTACTCTGGAGATCTCTAGTCTTATCGGAGACGGACAAAAAACGTGGTCCCGTGTTCAATTTGAAGACGTTAAAAACACATGGGCAGATCAATCGAGAAGAGCAGGAAAGCAGCTGCTCTGGGAAATTTATTAGAACATTAAAAAAAAAAAACTCCTACACAAATATCTTACCATCTTAAAATTAATCGGGGGCCCTCCAGTGCTACGGGTTCGTGAACTGCAGATGAGATGTTTCTGTGTAAGAAAAGGTCGGGGCACACATGGTTACTCATCGAAGTGCAGTGATGATAATCAATCATTCAAAACTAATAGCCGTGTTGAAATGCAGGTTTATTGGAGAAAATGTCTACTTTTAGGATCAAACCAGACTGGTAATTATTAAGACGATCTATAGCCAACTTGTCGATAATTTTTCTGTCCATTTCGAGAACGTGCAAATAAGACATAATATTTTGTTTTTGGTTTCTGTAAGTGCAGAATCACTTTTCAATCTCTTAGGGAGAATGGTTCGTTAACATTTGTGATAAATTGATGTGAAATGTCTGGTATTCTTGAAATATTCTCCATCCACATAAACTGTCAATTTGCCTACCAGTCAACCTAGGCTGGTGTTAAAAGAAGATATCCTTCTAATCATTGCAAGCGTGATAAATCAGTAGTCCAAATCAGTGTGTGGTAAATTTAGTTTTGTTAGTCGTCGGATCATCATTAGTACACATCGAACCCAAATTTTGGGATGGTGGTAAGTTCATTTTAGTTTAGTCGTCAGATCATCATCACTGCATATCAACCAATTGGTCCAAATTGGCGAGTGGAAAGTTTCAGTTTCAGTTTGGAATATCTTCATTGCACTCTGGACATGTCCATAGGGCCGATCTCCTTGCAATATACCCAACGGGCCCCGGTGACTGACCTAGTAGTAGATCAGGAAGGACTTGGTAGGAATATGAGCAAAAAAGTGGGCAAATAGTGATAGGAGTAGGAATATTCTACAGGGGCAAAGGCAAAGAAGGATTTTCTAAGGGGAGATAACTATTGGTATATTATATAAGGGGGGACAATTTTTTTGGTTGCAAGGCGAAATTTTTTTCAATTATACATTGGGGTACTTAGGTAGTTTTTGAGGGCTAATAGGGTTTATATAGCAATATACGCATAGGTGCAAAAGGGAAATATGTGTTTAATTAGGGTGATAACTATTGGGTTTTTGTGAGAGAAAATTTTCAGGTTGTAATGGGTACTTAGGGAGATTTGAGGGTTAATAGGGTTTATATAGCATATACGCATAGGGCAAAGACAAAGAAGGATTTACTAGGGGGGGATAACTATTGGTTTATATAAGGGAGATAATTTTAGGTAGTATTTGAGGTGCTAATGAGGTGCTAATAGATAGGCAAGAGAAATATACACCTACCCACCCTTAATATACTATATATAATATACTCCACCCTTGGATCGAGCAAAGCCAAATAAGGATTTACTAAGGGGGAGATAACTATTGGTTTATATAAGGGAGATAATTTGTGGGTTATTAAGAGGGAGATAATTTCATTATACATTGGGGTACTTAGATAGTATTTGAGGGGCTAGTAGGGTTTATATAGCAACATACGCATAGAAGCAAAGACAAAGAAGGATTTACTAAGGGGGAGATAACTATTGGTTTATATAAGGGGAGATAACTATTGGGTTTTTATATGGGGAAATAATTTTAGGTTATTAAGGGCAAAAATTTTTTTTTACTTAGATAGGTATTATATATAGTTATATATAAAATATGTTTTTTTTTTTAAATCGATAATTTTTTAAAAATCGATTATTTTTAAAATTTTTTTTTTAATGGGGAAATATAAAAATCGTACAAATTTTTTTTAAATCTTTAATTTTTGGTAACATTTTATTTTTAAAAGGGTAATATAAAACCATACATTTTTGGGTGATATTTATTTTTTTTCTGTTAACCATAAGCTATATTTAGATATGACTAATATTTTTAAATGTATATTGACTTCTATTGCTTGTCATGGTAAGGTAATGTTCTTTGTGTTCTATTTGAACAATTTTAGGTAGGTAACTAAATTAAAGTATATTTTGTGTATGAAAGTGTGTATGCATGGTTTAAGGTATTATGTGATAGTATGTACTTGTATAGTATATCTGAGTGTGGTTGTATAGTCAGGTGAACATATAAAAAGGGAGGAGGTGGGGCAGAAAAGGGGGACGAATTTTGGTATTTTAAAGTATGTGATAGTATTTACTTATATAAGTGTATATGTGAGTGAGGTTGTATAGTCAGATATATGAAAAGAGTAGGGTAAAGGGAGATTTGGTAAGTTCAAGTATATATAAGTATTCACTTATAGGAGGGTTGTGTGATTTGACCATATATATTAGCGTTATTCTAGCTTTGACATACAATTAATTTACTATAGATACATATACATATAGAAAACAGGTATAATATATAACCAAACATATATACAGTTATAAATAAAAACATGTGTGACTTTATATACAATATATTTATTGAAAATGATATAAACATATATATATAATTATAAAATAGTAGGAAAGTAAAGGTGAAACTTTGTCGTCGCCATTTGTAAAATATCGGACGTAATGGTATACTAACCTATAGGAAAACCAGGCATATGCTAGATAAATTGGTTGATTAGTTATGTAAGTGAAAGAGGATGTGATTTATATCATCATCATCAATACCTTTAAACCCCCTTCGACACAGGGTTTCAAAAAACTTCTTTCCATCTCTTCCTCTCTTTTTTGCCATCCCTTCCAATTCTTTCCATGTTTTGCCTATCCTCTTTATATCCGCCCCCAGCTCTCTTCTCCAGGTCTGCCCGGGCCCTTTCCCCTTTTTACTCCTCTTTTCCTGCGGGTTCCAAACAATGCCTGTCTTGCGATCCCTTCCCGGGTCATCTTCAATGTATGTCCTATCCATCGCCGGGTTCTTCCGGGAGCCTCTCTCCACTGGTACTGTTTTGTTCTCCCCCCCTGAGTTTTCGTTTGTAATCTTATCATACCATCTAAACCCCTCTATCCTACGAAAAACATCTATTTACGAAGGTCTGCAGTTTTCTGATAGTTTCCGTTGTGGTTTTCCCCCATGTTTCTGAGCCATAGAACAACACTGACTTCACATTTGACGGGAAAATTCTCTTTTTGTGTTTGTTTTGATCTCCTTCCCTTTCTTTTCTTACTCAATGCAAAAATTTCCTCTTGCTTTTGTATTTTATTTTAACATCTTTGTTTTTTCCCTCCTCTGTGTCAGTTGTTTTGGTATGTGTATGATTCTACTTTTTTTGCAGTGCTGTTTCCCAGCATAATATGGTTTACTTTGCAGCATTTATTCTCATGACCTTGGTCTTCCCCCTGTGTTTTTTCCCAAACCAGGGTTAAATTTATTTTTTTGGGGTATTTTTTTTGTCTTTAATCTGGGGTGGTTGTAGACAGCAAACCCAGATCGTCTGCAAAATTCAGGCCCTCCAGTTGTTTCACAAGTGTCCATTGTTTTCCCCTCTGTTATCCGTTGTTGATTTCATGATCCAATCTATGGCCAGCAAGAACAGGAATGGTGATAAAAGCATCCCTGCCCCCCCCCTGTTCTTATCTCAAAGGATTCCGTCAGTTGGCCCTCTTTATGACTCTGCATTTCTTTCCCTTCCCATACTTTTTTTTATTAGGTTTGAATTTTGGGGGAACCCATGTTTTAAAATTTTTCCCACAATGATTCCCTATCCAGACTATCAAACCCCTTTTTCACAATCCAAAAAACCTATGTATAGTGGTGAGTTCCACCCCAAGCTTTGCTCCACTATAAATGCGCAGTGTAGCTATCTGGTCTGTGCGGGATCTATTCCCGGAACCCTGTTGTTCTTCTCTCAGTTGTTTATCTATGGCCTTTTTTTAAGTCTATCGAGAAAACCCTGTTTAATACTTTGACTGGCACGGATAGAAAAGCATTATCCCCCCATAGTTCAAATTTTTGCATGTCTCCTTTTTTGGGAAAGTTTTACCAAGTGACCTTCTTTCCACTCTACCGGTATCTTTCCCCCATATCTTCCCTAGTAATTTGTATAGTAGCCTGTTGAGGTATCTTTATCTGCCTTAATGGCCTTTTGCGGGGAATGTTGTCGGGCCCCTTTGCTGCTTTCCTATCCTTTAAAATTTTTTTTATCCTTCATTATTTAATTTTTACTTGGTTTTTTTCCCCTTAATTTGTAGCTCCCCCAGCTGGCTCTATTTGGGGGGACCTGGGGTTTTGGCAAAAACAGTTCTTAAAAAATGTTTTTTTCCATCTCTCCATTTGTTTTTTTTTAAAGTGTTGCTAATTATTTTGCCTTTTTCTTTTTTTTTTATAAGGCCACTTGATTATTTGTTTTTTCCCTTTTAAACTTTTTGTGATTTTAAAAGGCCCCTCATATTTCATTTTTCTGCTGCTTCTTCTTTTCTCCTGCCAACCCTTCTATATATTTTATTTTATCCTTCTTATGTTTTGTTTAACCTTTTTATTGGTTTCCCCCATATCCCTTTTGGGGCTTTAGTTTTAGCCCCTCTAGTTTTGATCGGGTTTAAATCCGTTTTCCCCGCTTTTTCTTTCTTTGATTAATTTTAAGGGGCTTTCTTTTTTAATCCAACCTTGTTTTCCCCCCTTATCCCCCAAAAACCTCTGAGCATGTATCCTTCCATATAATTTTTATATTTTCCAATTTTCCCCTCAATTTATATCGTCTACCAGCTGTTCCAATGCTTGGTACTTGTTTATACTGCGACGCAAATCTTTTCTTACTTCCGGGTTTCCCCAAGCTCTTCTATTTGAACTGCTTTCTATAATTTGGGTTTGTTGAATATTTTTTAATTTTCCCAGCCTGATTTTATTTTAACGGGGAGGGGGGATCTGATGCCACGTCTGCACTCTCTGAAATTTTAACGTCTTGTAATGATGTTCTAAATTTTTATCAATACATATGGGGTTTCATCTGGGGGCTGTTATGTGGTCTGGTGATATCCATGTTTTTTGTGTACTCTCTATGCTGGAAATGCTGCCGCCTAGATTAACTGGTTTGAGGCAAAAAAATTTGCGAACTTTTCCCCCATTCTCATTCATTCTACCCAGCCCATTTTTTCCCCATCATCATTATCATCATCATTAACCCCTTCCGCCCTCGGGGAGAAAGGGGCCTAAAACAGTTGTTCGCCACTTTTCGGTCTCTGGCTGTTATTTTTATGGTCTCCCAGGTCAATTGAGCATTTTTCAGCCCCTCAGTAAGCCCTTGCCCCAAAAGTCTGCTTAGGGCCCTTTTTTTCGTTTTCCCCGGGTTCCACTCTGAGCACCTTCTTAGTGACACGGGGACTGTGTTTTCCCGGGCAAGGTATGGCCTATCCATCGCCATCTTCTCCTTTTTGACCGGGTGTCATCATGGGTTTCCCTTTTGCCCCTTTTCTTATCCACAGATCCGTATTTGTAACTCTATCATACCATTTCAATCTGAGAATCCGCCGCAAACATCCGTTGACAAAGGTCTGGATCTTATTTGTATTTGCCCCAGTGACTCGCCAATTTTCCGGTTTACAGCAACCCCGACTTCACATTTGAGCTAAAAAATCCTGAGCTTTGTTTTCGGGGGAGATGGCAGGGGGACTTCCACACCCATGTGCAGGATCGAAAAGGGCCTGTCCCCCAATCCTAACCTTAATGTCCTCATCTGTCCCTTCCTGATCGGGCTGATTTTTACTTCCAAGGTAGAACAAATTCATCCACATCTTCTATGCCCCTTTCCCCTCAATGGGTATTGACCTTGTTGTATGTTGTTCCCAGAAATTTTTTAGCCCTTTTTTGACTGATTTTTAAAGGGCCCACCGTTGTGCAGTTTGTGCCAGAGCATCCACTTTTTTTCCCGCATGTCTTGTAGATATGCGAAAGAAGGCGAGATCGTCCGCAAAAACCAGGCTTCCCAGCTTTGACATATGTCCACTGTATGCCCCTTTTTTCCCGACCTGGCGTAGGCTGTGGGGTGACCCAATCAAGTAGCACCAAGAAGAGGAGGGGGACAGCAGGCATCCCTGTCTAACACCAGTAGGACCTGGGAAATCCTCTGACAGTCTTCCATCAGAATAACCTGGCAGGCAAACCCTCATACAGCTGCCTGGGTGAGCCCACAGTCTTCCCGGGACCCCATAGTTTCTTAGGATCCCCACATTGGGTTTCCCATTATGCTGTCAAATTCCTTTTTCAAAATCAAAAAAGCACACGTGAGGGGGCCACTCCCCTTTCTTGTTCCACTTGGGGTTCTTGGGGGGGCTATCTGGTCATTGCAAAAATCTATCTTTCCGGGAAACCCGCCTGTTTGTCCCTTGCCTTTTGGTCTATAAGTCTTTCATCCTATCCAGAATAACCCAGTGAGGATTTGCTGGGAAAGAGCAGCATGATCCTCTCCACTTGTCACAATTTTTTACAAATTGCCATTCTTGGCAGTTTCAAGAGGAGGCCTTTTTTTCCAATCTGCTGGGATCTCCTCCCGGGGCCCACACCAAGTTGAACAAATTTTGGAGTTGGTTTACCATCTCTTTCCTCCCCCCCCTCAGAGCTTTTGGGGATAATCAAATCCCCGCCCGCCTTTCCCTTTTTTCAAGTTTTTCAAGGCAAGGATTTCCCGTTTTGTGATCTCCCCACGTTTATGTCCAGTGGGTCTCCCCTTTCCCAAATCTAGTGGGGTTTTGTGGGGGGGGGTCTATTTAACACTTCCCAAATGCTCTTTCCCCGCGCCCCCGTTGTTCATCAATTTTTTTGTCAAAAGTTTTCCAGTCTTATCTCTCACTGGCCTGTTTGGATTATTTTTCCTCCCCCTCAACAATCTGGTTGTTTTTTAGAGAGCCTTGAGGTCACCTTTGCTGGCTGCTGTCTCTGCCTCTTCTGCTATCTCATTTATGAATGTTTTTTCGTTTTCAGCTGTCTTTTTCCTCTCTAGCCATCTCTGTTAATCTAGTTGCTGCCGCCTGTTTTTGCTGTCTTGTTGTGACTGGTTTACTTTTGTTTCAGCTTCTTCCCCCCCTCCACCCCCTGCCATGTTTCGTCCGTGATCCAGGGTTTCCGATTGATGATGGGTTCCCTGGGATTTTTTACAGGTCCAAAACCTGCCTGCTTTTAAAGGGGTTCCACCTACTTCCACTGTACCTTCCCCTGCTTTTTGTCTGTAGGCCCGAAAAGGTTTTTTTCCCTTTGGGGGCAATCTGGGAAAACTTCCTTTGGGCCTGCGATTGGAGTTTTTGACATCAAACTTGATTCGTGTACTTTTTTGTTTCTTCTTTTCCGATAGTTTCATTTTTAAATTTTTCAGTTACCAGATTGACGATCCTATGTCTGCCCCCTTTTTCACTTTTAACACTTTTTAATGATGCTTCCATCGTTGGCGAATTGCCCGGGGATCTGGTTTTTTCCCTCCGATGGTCCGAGATCCATGTTGCTCCATGGCACTTTTTGATGCGGAAAGAAAATTTAATGACAAAACTCATTGGGGGCACAGAAGTCTGCAAAAATTCACCATTTTCGTTCATGCTTCCAAGACCATTTACTCCCATCTCTTTTTCCCCGCCAGGTTTTCGTTGCCCACCTTGGCATTCAAATCCCCCCCTAAGAATTACCGGGGTCGTGCTTTGGGACTTTGTCCACAGTTGCCTGTAGTTTGTTTTAGAAAAGGGGCTTTTCCACCTCCTCTGCATCGTTCGCTTCCAAAAATAATTATGAGGTCTTCTGAACTTAGATCGAACCTTTCACCAAAAGCGGGCCACACTGGTTCCCATTCCATCGATTTTTTTTGCTTCCTTGGTCAGCATCAAGGCCACCCCGGCTTCCTGAGGATCATCTTCATTTTCTTTGGGGCCCCCAAAGGAGCAGCGTTTCTCCTGTCTGAAGTCTTGTTTCCCAAAAGATCCTTTCCCCCTTTTTTCACACATTCCCAGCAACGTAAGCTTGTACTGATGCACTCTTCACCACTTGTGCACATCTGCCTGTCTCTTTGCAGGTCCTTTTCATTCCACATCCCTACAAGGGTGGGCTTTTTTTGGGAATCAACCTGGGTGCTTTATTTTTTGTTGTCTGCGGCCGGGGTCGTCAACATCAGCTTCCCGGGTTGGCTGGGGTATCTTTCCCCATGGAGCCCAGTCCCCGAGACTGGAGTTTTTTTAAACAATTTTTTTTTGGTTTTGTAACCTGTTTTTTTTTAAATGGATGGGTAGTTGGCCCATCGCACAACCCCCAACCTGGAGGACCAGGGACCACATTTATCTGCCCCTCCCCTTCGCCCTTTCCCCGCTTGGGAACCCTGGGCATAGTTTCCGGGGCCCCACAAAGCCCCCCCCCCACTAAAAGGTTGGGCCCTGGGAGATGATTTCTGGTCTTTCAAACTCTTTGTCGTCTCCTATCTTTCATTTAAGTCCCCAAAAAAATTATACTACCTTTTTCTCTTTTATAATACTTTGTATTTTGGGGTTCCCTTTTTAGCTACTTTTTCCATCTTTAAAAGGGCGTAGCATTGGATGATTTAGGTTAATTTTTTTTTAGTTCTAAATTTTGCTGTTATTATTCTGGGCGTTTTTTCCCATTCTATTAATGTTTTTTGTGCTTCTCTCAGCATGGGGGAAACCCCCTTTACTTTGGTGTGTCTCTCTTCTTTTTGCTGGGGACAGCATTATTTTCCTGTGTGTAGTTTAATTTTTTTTCCTTTCCATTTGTCTCCGGCCCGAATGTCTTCTTTTTTTTCATCTCGCCCGGACTGGGCCTTTTTCCTGCCCCGCAACGTTCTCACTTTCCCAGAACCAATTCTTATTTTCCGAGGGGAAAAAAGGTTGTCGGCTCCCGGACCCTTTGCGGCTTCCCGTAGTCTTTTCCCCCCTTTTGGGGGACCTTCCTTTCGGATGGTTGGTTGGTTATTCCATATTGTTGACTATCCATTTTGTTGAAATTTTTTTTTATTTTTTTACAGGGGGGGTAGCCACCAACCCAACCCCCCTTATCACCTCTTTCGACATGCCGGGGGTAGACATTGCGCATATTCTTTCCCCCCCGGGGCCCCCCCAGCACTCGGGGGGATCCCCACCTTATCACCTCTTACGATATCCTTGGGCGGGGTCGCAATTCTTTTCTTCCTTGGGAAAACAAATTTTGGGGTGATTTATATATTTGTGTATAAATGTATGTTATGTTTATGAATTTTGTTTAGTCGTGTTTATATAAAACCAGGGGGGCTAAGGAGATGTCTGGGAATAAGGGAAAATATAGGGGACTTTAAAGGGGTATGTATGCGATAGTATTTAGATATGAGGGGGTGTGTGTGTGTGTGTGTGTGTTATATCAAAAAATTTTTTTTTCTTAGTAAGGGGTATGACTATATAAAGACATCATTATTTATTTTATATAGATGATTACACAAATGAGGTTTTTATTTATTGTTGAAGAATTTAGTCTTTTTATATAATTTTATATAAAATAAAAATTAACAAAATATATCATTTATAACTAAAAAATACAGTGAGTTAATATAAAATATTTTTTATAAAATTTTAAGACATATGGTGTGTAAATATAACATATGGGAAATATAATAAGATAGCGGAAAATTAAGAGTGGGGTGAGACAACATCGGTAAACACTCGCCATTGAAAAAAAAGGTGAAAACTTAACCAAAGGAAAAGCCGGGCATATGATTTATAAAAACTCATGTTTTTAAAATTTTTAGTTTTTCTAGTCCCACATTAAAGGGGTCCAGGTTGAAGAGGCCCCTTTTAAAAAGGGGCGGGTGGCTAAAGTAGAAGGAGGTGTCATGTTAGAATTGAATGACCTTGTTGAAGTGAGGGTCCCCAAGAAGTGGGGCTGACTACATTAGAAGTTTTTGGGTTCTAAGAGAAGTAAAGTAAAGTGAGGTGCCCAAAGTAGAATGGGGTGACCATCTTAAAAGATGAGTTGACCATTGTTGAAGTAGGGCTATGTTAGAATTTTGAAAACCATACTAAAAGGGGAGAGGTGTCCCGTCAGAAGTTTGAGATGGCCATGAAAGGGGAGATACCAGGTTGGAAGTGAGGGACTATGTTAAAGTGTGTTGTGCCCAAAGTTGGGAAGGAGAAGAAAAGTGAGAGGTTCAAAAGAAGTGAGAGGTGCCCATTTTAAGATGAGTTGACCTTTGGGAATAGAATTTTGTTAAAGTTTGAGATACAATTAGAAGGGAGGGTGTCCACATTAGAAGTGAGAGACCATTTTGGAAGTGTGGGGTTTTCAAGTTAGAGGGACAGGAAAAAAGTACAAGGGGGGGGTCCCAAATTAGAAATGAGAGGTGAAGTTAGAATTGTGGTGACTATCTTAGAAGGGGGAACCATGTTTGAGGCCAAAAATGAGTTGTCCAAAGTAAAATGAGATAAAAGCTGAATGAGAGGTGAAAATTTTGAGTTTGAGGTGTCCACATTAAAAGTGTAGATACCATGTTAGAAGGGGCGATATGTTTTAAGTGCAAGGGATTATGTTAAAAAATGGCCCCCGGGGGAGGGGTGTCCAAAGAAAAAATGGAGGTGTCCATGTTAACAGTGATAGGTGTCCAAAAAAAAATGGGGGGTGTCCATGTTTAAAGGGGTAGGTGTCCCAAAAGGGCAAGGAAAGGTACCTATATTAAAATGAAAGGGTTTTTGATGAAGTGAGAGATACCCATATTAAAATGAAATATTTAAAGTGAGAGATGAAAGAACACAAAGAACTTACCCCATAACAAACATAGAAGTCAATATACATTTAAAAAAATTACGTCATATCTAAATATACTTTTTAAAAAATAAAATCACCCCCAAAAAAGTATCGGTTTTATTTACCCCGTTAAAAATAAAATTTAAAAAATTATCGATTTAAAAAAATTTGTATCGATTTTTATATTTCCTTTAAAAATAAAATTTTACAAAAATTTTGATTTTTAAAAAAAAAATTTTATCGATTTTTATATAGTTCATAAGTACGGTTCCAACTTCACTGCAACGGGTCACCCCATAATTGCTCCGTTCCTGTGCCAATGAATATCACAGGAAATGCTAACACCTGTGAAAAGTTTCCTGTGTGAACTAATTCCAGAATGAAACAGCCGGGTACCGCCACAAAAAACAACCTGCACCGCATAAAATGCATATGGCCGTCGCTAATGTAGCAACACAAAACTGTTCATCACTTGAATAGCAATTCTTGTCAGAAGGGACATCAATAACGGCAAAATCCAGCTTTCTGCACTCGCAATATAACTGCATACGGCAGATTGAGCTTGTTCGTCATAACTGCTGTCCGCCATTTTCTGAATACACACAACAAATGCACGGTTGACACAGTAAAAAGCATTCCATGTAACAGTCACAGCTCACAGCGTTGCTCAAGCACTAACTCAGTAGCTCGGCAAAGAAACCGGAAAATACCCGATCAAACATGGCGGAATGCGCTAGAAAGTCGTGTTCAGAATCAAAACGTTCTGACTCTGAATGGTCCTCCCGTATTCCGCCATTGTTGTAGATTTTTTCTATTAAAAATAAATTGTACAAAAATAATCGTTTTTTTAACAATTATCGTTTTAAAAAAACAAAACAAAAAACATTTTATATATAACTATATATAATACCCATGTAAGTAAAAAAATCTCGCCCTTAATAACCTAAAATTATCTCCCCTTATATAAACCAATAGTTATCTCCCCCTTAGTAAATCCTTCTTTGTCTTTGCTCCTATGGGTCATCCATAATTATGTCAACAAAATGGGGGAGGGGTCTGGAAAAGTTTGACAATTGTTGACATGGGAGGGGGCAAGATAAATTGACGTCAACAATGTCATTTTTATTTTAACCGGATTGAGCTCTTTCCAAGGAAGTTATAGTCTTTTGGCATCAATGCATCATATTATGTGTTTATCTTCAATGTAGACTGCTGACAGATTAACCACATATGGTATTAATCTGAATATGTTTAACGGATGACTGCATGGTCTTCTATTATTAATAATGCTATGTATATATATTTAATGAAGTCCATGGAATCTGACTACTATAAATTACAGACTGCTCTAAGCCACAGACAGATTACTGAGTCAATGAAACTTGAGAGCTCTTTAATATAAGACGTGTAAGATTTTACTATGTATGATACTAAGAGTATGTATGCTATGCCTTAAAGACGCATGCCTATATATAATGAAACTAGACAAGCATAGGCTACAACCATGCAGATGAGTAACTAAATACTGAAATAGTGCAGACTCTTCTTTATTTAAGCAAAACAAAATAACAGATATAATGGAAAAGAAAAATAATTATTATTCAAGTAACATTGTATAATATTAGAGCCGAGACAATTCAGGGTAGCTAGTGTGGCGTCTGTGGCCTAGGGGTTAGTGACTCTGTATTAACCCCGACGTTCTGAGTTCGAATCACGCTGCGGACAGTTTGCTTCAAATTGTTCGTTGATTTTAACAAAGGACGATGGCGCCACCCGTTCAGAAAGCAATGGCAAACTACTGAACATATAAGTGGTGCCTAGAAAATCAACAACTTGTTTACTGTGGTTGATGGCTACGTCCTTTGGGATATGCCACGATTTTCATTTTCAGTAGTAGGGGAGATCGGTACCGAAATAACCAGGTACTGAAATAACCAGCGCCCTTACTCACTTTTATTCATTAGTCAATTCATGCTGCCGCTCTTATTTAGACTTCCTTATTGCCATCTTTGTTTACGACGTGAAAGGGTTTTGATTTGATTGAAAAGTAAGAAGTTATGAACTTTTATAGTTTTTCATCATCAAAAGTGAAAGGAGGTTGTTTGTAGCAGGTTTCTGAAAATTTGGCATTGGAATAATTGATGATCTAGAATATATAATAACGCTAACAGATTATTCAATCTTGAACGGTATATTTTTGGTTCATGTTATATAAAATAATTAGGTAGTTTATAAAAAAATTATTGTTCTCGTGCTGTTGTGAAAACTGTTAACAGATTTTGGTAAGTACCTAAATTATTAACTATTTTTAAATTTTTATTGTTTGATGCAGTGTATGCAAAAGTGAAATGAAAAAAATTCTGGACTGGCCCCTCCATAAAATCTTGAGATAATCTATGACTGATTTGAAAACTCACAAATACAGTCAATGTCCAGAATGTTGAAAATGAATAAATAATATTATTTGTAAAATAATAAAATTGAGTAATTTGAATATAACAAAAACAAAATTATTATTATTATTTAATTTAACAGAACTTTTTATATAAACAATATTCGTTTTTTTTTAGATCAAGAATGGACAAACCAAATTGCCACCAGTTGTTGTTTGAAGCCTATGTAAAGGCATTTCCAAGCAAGTGTAAGCAGGATTGTCAAAGAGAAGTCAACGAAATTTGGAATAAATTGAAGAAGAGATAATTTGCCAGCAAAAGTAGACTCGTTATTAAGAAATTATGCTGCCATAGCACACAAAAATAAGGGAAAACTGATGCGCTTCTGGGCAGGTCAGGCTCTGAAGAATGAACTTGCTCCACCTTGTAAATCAGCTACAGATAAAAAATTGAACAAGAGCTGTAAAAATCAAACACAAACTAATGAACAAGACCAGAATGCAATCTACTTAAAAGCTGGTCCATCCAGTACATCTTGTGAAGCAGAATCTGTCAAGTACAAAACAAAAGCCCAAGACGAGTTACAGGGTCAGATAAACATCTTCAAGGCGACGTTGTTGTATAAGAGAAAGGACAGTGGTGTCTTAAGTTCAGACCGGGAAAAAGGAACTTAAAGGAAAAAAAATAAAGGTTGATGAACTGAAAAAACTAAAGGAAGAAATATGAGCAAGAAAAGCAGAAGATATTCAGAAAAGAAGAAAACTTTATGTCAAATTTGTGCTGAGAATCCTGATCTCGGCAGTAAATTGAAGATTCGACAGAAAGCTGGCCGACCAACAATTGAAGAAGATCAGCCACTACTTTTAAAAACAATTGATGACATTGCGTTATATGGGTCTGCTGCTCATGAGAAAAGACAGAGTGATATTTATCGCAGTGTCAGAACTCTCGATGATTTAACAGAACAACTAAAGAATGAAGGTTTTCAAATAAACAGAAGTGCTGCTTACACTCGGCTAATGCCAAAACGAAGTTTATCATCGGAGGGGAAACGTCATGTAACAACTGTGCCAGTGAAATTAATTAGAACACAAAATGATGCACACTCAAAACACATTGATGGAAGATTTTGTATGGCTACTCTGAATCACCTTGAAGAAGTTGCCTCTATGTTGGGACCAGGAGAAGTATGCTTCATCAGCCAAGATGACAAAGCCAGAGTCCCTATTGGATTGACAGCAGCTAACAAGCAGGCTCCACTTTTAATGCATGTCGAATACTGCGTAACCTTGCCAGACCATGACTGGGTTGTAGCAGCCAAACACAAACTCATCCCATCTGTTTATGCTGGCATTGAAATCCAAAAAGATGGTTTGGGCAAACCTGAAGCTTAACTTATTCAGCCCTACATACATAGCCATTAGGTCAGGCAAGCATTGCTCATCGTCAGCCTATGCCCATGGGCTGGACTATGAAAGCTGCTTGAATTGAAGAGTTTGACATTATAACTAAAGATCAAAGCAACAAGTTGGCCAAACCTGTTCTCATGTTGTCTGTTGATGGTGGACCGGATGAAAATCCAAGGTATCAAAAAGTCATCGATGTGGCAATTCATCATTTTCTGAAGCAGAACCTTGATGCATTGTTCGTTGCAACGAATGCACCTGGCAGAAGTGCATTTAATCGAGTAGAAAGGCGGATGGCTCCTTTGAGCCGAGAACTGTCAGGCCTAATTCTGCCACATGAGCATTTTGGAAGCCACCTTGACTCACAAGGTAGAACAATTGATGAGGAATTGGAAAAATCAAATTTCAAATATGCTGGTGAAACATTGTCAGAAGTGTGGACACAAGTCACTCTGGACAATTTTCCAACAGTCATGAAGTATTTTGTGCCTGAAGTGTCTGAACTTGAGACAGAAAGTTTGCTAACTAAAGATCAAGATTGGTACAAAAACCAAGTAAGAACAAGTCAATACTTTTTGCAAATTGTGAAATGCCATAATGAAAATTGTTGCCAGCCAATTCGAAGCTCATATTTTGATATTGTTGCCGATAGATTCATTCCACCACCAATTCCAGTCTACCAGACTACTGGAGGCCTTAAAGCATCTGAGAGCGACTTGCACAGAATTCCTTCTCTTTCTTCAACCGTCTTTGAAACTTGATAACATGTTACCTCGATCTGCAAAGGCATTCAAAATTCTTCCATATGATCTATATTGTCCTTCCATTCAGTCGTCGTTGGTTGAACTAATTTGCAAAATCTGTCACCTCTATTTTTCTACAAGTCCTGTTAAAGAAGCATGTTCAACTGCACGACAACGTGATCTTGGACCTGGGCAATTAGCCCTGCACCTCCTCAACCACACGTATTCGGCCAGTACAAGTGCTGCAAAAGCACATAGAACTGATGGCATTTATTGCTATAGAGAGATGTTAAGCGCAGAATGGTTAGACGAAGATGATGTAGACTTGCCTGATATGTTGGTTCCAGAAGGTGACATCAATGATAAATCAGCGACAATGCCCATTGTAACAATAGAGGAACATTTGGCTTCTCCGTGGGAAGATGATAGAAGATAGAAAAATTTGAAAAACTGACGGCAAAATAGGCCTATAAAGTAGTCTGTTTATAAATTCAAAGTTTAGTCAATTTGAAATATGTTAAACAATGTAAAAAGTGTAATATAATTAATTAATAATTTGCGTAGACCTTTTATTTTATTTCTGCATTAATATTTAAGTACTAAGCGAGTCTTATAAAATACGGTTCGTCTGTTTGGAGTGGGGGTAAATATTTGTTGACATAATTTTATTAGGTCGCTGGAAGTTTGACAGTTGTTGACAAGGGAGGAGGGTCAAATATTGCTAAAAGTTGTTGACATAATTTATGGATGGCCCCTATGCGTATGTTGCTATATAAACCCTACTAGCCTCTCCAATACTATCTAAGTACCCCTATGTATAATGAAATTATATCCCTTAATAACCAAAATTATCTCCTTATATAAACCAATGATTATCTCCCTTAGTAAATCCTTATTTGCTTTGCTCGACCCAAGGGTGGAGTATATTACTATATAAAGCTATATTAAGGGTGGGGTATGTGGATATATTGTTCTTGCCTATCTATTAGCACCCAAATACTACCTAAATTATCTCCCTTATATAAACCAATAATCTCCCTAGTTCTTCTTCTGCGTTCAACTTTTGCTATGCACTCTGGTATGTGTCATAAACAGGGCAGTGCGCTTGAGATCTTCACCGGTTCCCCAATGTTTGTCTTGTAGTGTTGTTTCTGTTGGCCAGATCTTCAATCTCTCACTACTCAGACTAGGGCAGTCTTGCAGGATGTGCTCTGGGGACTGCTTGGTGCTCCACAGGTGCAGGCCGCCGAGTCCCTGAGACCCATTCTATGGAGGTGTGCTCTGAGACTGCAGTGTCCCGTTCAAAGTCTGAAGACTGTGGTCTGTGCTTTTCTGTTTAGTGTATTTATACTGTTGTGCTCTGGGTTGTATCCTCCATTTGTTTTTCTCCAGATCATTTTCCTGGATTGTTTCAGGAGAGTCTTTGCTTCTGTAAAACTTTGTGTTGGGTGGTGTTGTGTTAGGCTCCCCAGCCTTTGCAGAGTTTGTCAGCCTTTTCGTTTCCTGGTATGCCACAGTGAGCTAGTATCCACTGTAAGACCAGTTCGGATTTTTTTGACAACAAGCTGATATTTTGCCATATGTCCTGAATGAGCTTGTCTTGTCTGGGACTTGAGATAGCCTGGAGAACGGATCTTGAATCGCTAAAGACTGCAATATTTTTGCGCCTTGCTGGTCAGTTGAGAATCTGTATGGCTGCAAGAAGGGCTGTTGCCTCTGCTCTAAAGTTGGTGCATGTTTCTCCTGCTGCCAGAGTGTGTTTCTGTGTTCCTTGAGGTGAGTGATGTAGATTCCGATGCCTCCCTTTCTGGTAGCATCTGTAGCTGAGCCATCTGTGAACACATGTGTCCATGTGCTGGTGGGATATTGCTCTCGTAGCATTTGGAGTGAAGTGGCTCTTTGCTCTGTCTCTGTTTGTATTTTTTGGAATTTTCTGAGACTTCTAGGTGTATTTGGGCCATGTTTGTTAGCATGTCCATGGCTCTGGTATTATGGGTTCCACATTTCTGGGTCAGTTTCTAGGATGTCTGTATGTTGCATATGAAATTCTCTGGCCAGATGGTTGGGACTCTTCCTTGCAAGTCTGTTTTTTGTTTTCTCTTGGAATTTTGTGTGTAAGATGTTCTTTTAGCCGTTTTAGTTTTCAAACTGGGTGAGTGTTTTAAATTGTCTGCGGAGTTCTAGAGGCTCTATGTCTGCGGTTTTTTTTCCATTTCTACAGATAGACTGCTTTCCATTGCTCCCAGAGTTATTCTTAGGCCCATGTTTTGTACCTTGTCTAGTTTGTGTGTGTTTGTTTTGGCTGCTGTTGTCCAAGAGCTGGAGCCATGTTCCACGATGGGTCTGACTGCTCCCGTGTAGACCTGCTTTAATATTTTTCAATTTGCGCCCCAGGACGTGCCAGCTAGTTTCTTCATCACAGCAAGTCTTTGTATGGCTTTTCTTTGAATTTTGTCTATGTTTGGCTTCCAGGTAAGTCTGCTGTCTAGGGTGATTCCAAGGAAGGTGGGTGTATCTGTTTGGGGTATTGTTTCGTTTTCTAAATTGATGGATACTTTTTCCTTGTGTGGGGAGAGGAAAAAACAGTTGCTGTGGTTTTTGTGTGGTTAATTTTGAGGCCCCAGCTTTTTGTCCAGTTCTCCACTTTTTCCACTGTTTTTGTAGTAAATATGATGTTTTTGAGTGTGTTCTGCAGCTGTCCAGATTGCGAAGTCGTCTGCATGTAGGCTGTTTGAGACCTTCTGGGGGCAGCATTTGGTGATGTCATTTATGTATATTAGGAATAGCGTTGGTGCTATCACACTGCCCTGTGGAACTCCTTCCTTCATTTTTGCATCTTGCTGAGGTGGTTGTCTATTTTTACTCTGGCTGTACGTTGGGAGAGGAGTTTCTGATCCAGGAGAACATGTTGTGGGAGACTCCTGTTTGTAGGACTTTCAGCATTAGGCCATCGTGCCATACCGTATCAAATGCCCGGGAGAGGTCAAAAAAATATGGCTGTTACTTTCTTTCTTTCCTGGAAGGCGTTTTCAATGTCCTGGGTGATGTAAGCCAGTTGGTCCTCTGTGCTTCTGTTTTGTCTGTATCCGGTCTGGGCAGGGTGAGCAATGAGGTTTGTTTCTAGGTACCATGTCAGTCTCCTGTTTACTAGCCTCTCCATCAATTTCCCTGCACAGCTGAGAAGGCTGATGGGTCTATAGCTCTTTAGGTCATTTTTGTCCTTGCCTGGTTTCAAGATGGGGTAGATGTGTGCCTCCTTCCAGGTTGATGGAACTTGACCTGTTTTCCAGCTCTGGTTGAAAATGCTGAGGAGAAACGTTTTGCCAAGAGGACCAAGGTGTTTAAGGAATTCATTGGTAATTCCATCCGCTCCAGGTGCCTTTTTCTCCTTTAGCTTTTTATTTGATCTTCTAGCTCCTGCAGGGTAAACATAGCTGTCATGCTGTCTGTTGGGATTGTAGAGTCAAGACTATTCAACAGTTGCTTTGACTGGTTTTTTAACTTCCTCTTTTCTTGCCTGTTGAATTTGGACCTGACTTTCCAATTGATAGGTTCTAGCAAATAGGTCTGCTGCTGCTCTGCCGGTGACAAATCCTGTGTCTGTGTGTAGCACAGTTTTGGTCATTCTGTCCTGTCACCGTTTAGGGTTTTGTGAGGTTCCATAGTTTTTAGTGTCTTTCTCTAGATTTAAGGAGGCAGTTTTTCATGCCAGCTGTCTCTCATGCTTTTCTTCTTTTCTTTGATAAATATAGCCTTTGTCTTGTTGTGTAGGGTAACATTTTTGTCTGTGGGGTCTGCTTCCATGTTTTCTCTTTGTATGCTGAGTTCAGCGTGAAGCTCTTCAGTTTAGGGGACCAATAGGGTCAGTAGTCTTCCTTCTTCCTCTTGGTATACTTATTTTGCTGCATCTAGAACCCAGTTGTTGAATGTTTGGAGTTTGCGGTTTAGGGCTATTTTTTAATTTTCATGTTCTTAATGGCTTCTTCTAGGTGTGAGGTGAAGATATTCCAATTTGCTTTCTTATAGTTCCAGCTGGGGTGAGTGTTCCCTTTGGGGTGTTCCTCTGTCCCTTCATGGAGATTATTATGGGTTTATGGTCACTGCCCCCCTAGTTGATTGCACACACTTCGACTTGTGAATTTTTTCAACATCTTCAGTCGCTATTGCTAGGTCTGGGTTGCTGGTTGTTCTCCAAGGTCAGGAGTAGTATGAGTGTGGGTCACCAGGTTTGTTTAGCAGAACAAGACTGTTGTTTGATGATAAGTCTTCTACTTCCTCCTTTTACATTTAGGTCAGAGTACCCCCAGCTTGGAGAATGGCTGTTGAAATCTCAACTATTATCAGTTTTCTGTGCTTGTTGTATGTTGTTTAAGTGGATAAATTTGTTTGGTGGTGAATATATGTTGCAAATTGTGATTTCCTTGTCGTTGGTTTTGAGCAGATGGTTGTCACTTCTGTATCAGTTGATTAGGAGCGGTGCGTTTCCCAGGCTGAGAACCTGTTTGACGGCCGTCATGCTCCCCACGGTCGGTCTTCCTGAAGATTTCAGTAGCCTCTAATGGAGAATCTGTGCGTGCTGGTAAGATGTGTTTCTTGGATGCAGCACACATCGATGGCGTGCTCTACAGAAAATTTTGCAGCTCTATTTTGTTTGTTTCTAACGCCTTCCGCGTTCCACTGCATTATTTTCAAATCTTGATCCGTGTGTTTACTCTCGTCTTCTCTGGCTGGTCTGAGATGCTGAGAATTGTGTTTGCTGTTGTGTTTGGAGAATGGGGTTCAGTGTTGAGCCTGCCTGGTTTCGACCTGTAAATATGACACGTACCGGGTAGTGTTGGTTGCATAGCTTCGGTTGTAGTGCGTAGATGCGCGTTTTTATTCCCGTGCCGCTTGGGCATGCATCTTCCGACTTCGACGGTTGAGGTTTAATTTCTGGGATCCTCCTACCATAGGCAGATTGCCTTTCTCGGCTAAGGGCTCTGCCTCCCGGACCGCCGTATTTAACACTAGCGAATGCGGCGTGTCGGTAGCGATCGCAATTCTGATCGGTCACCATCGTACTTCGAGTCGCAACTACACCACAAAACATATCATGAATAACACAATATATCTCGTCCAAATGAATGAAAAGTAGTAATCCAGGCCACGAACAAGATGAGTGATCAAAATTTATTGCTGACGCTAACCGATACGTTCGCTCAGCGCCATTTGTAAACCGGAGTCCCTCCCAAAGTAAATCCTTCTTTGTCTTTGCTCCTATGTAAATGCTATATAAACCTATTAGCCCCTCAAATACTACCTAAGTACCCATTACAACCTGAAAATTATCTCTCCCTACATAAACCAATAGTTATCACCCCTTAGTAAATCCTTATTTGCCTTTGCTCCTATGTGTATATTGCTATATAAACCCTATTAGCCCCTCAAATACTACATAAGTACCCCAATGTATAATTAAAAATGTTCCCTTACAGCCACTATCCACTGGCTGGCCGTCTGATTGAGGGCAGAGCCAACCAACCTGTCTGTTCTCTTATTGTCAACGACACCCATGTGCTCTGGAACGAAGATAAGTGTGATTCTGCAAATTGTTGACGCTGGTAGTGATTCAGTCCATTGTCTGCGCCAAACCAGCCTCTCCTTGCGGATCATACTCAATGAATCACTTATAATGCATGCATAGGTGTAGTTTGTGACTCCAGCCAGCGTAGTGCATTAGTCACTGCCAGTACTCCATTGTCATACTGCTTGTTGTCATATAAAATGCACCACTCGCCTCCTGGACCATTCTGCCACCTGAGCTTGCAGAGAAGGTCCATGCGGACTTTTCGTGACGAACTACCGATCCATCAATATAAATCACGACGTCACCTTCATTGCAGTTTTCATTAATGATAGCCTTGACGTTTGCATCCAACGCCACAGATTCCTCTCTTTGCACTTTTGTCAAATTTAATGATGGTGGAAAAAGTGTTACCGTATATTAAAGGCATCAGTATCCATTCTTCCCATAATCGATATTTGTGAGCCTGCATACCAGCTGAACAGTGTCTGCACTTGCCAAAAGACTTGCCCCGCTTTGACCGATTTTCTCAATGGTGCTGAGCACAGCTCGTGCAATAGGGTGATCCTTTTTAGCACTTATTTTGAGTACGCACATGCTCTAGCTATCTTGAGTCTTCTTCTTTGTGTTCGTTCTTTACGACCAATTTTAATCACTCTTTGTGATATATTTGATCTTTGCCAAGAACGTGTATACGTTGCACATTGGTTTGTAGGCCCCTAAACGCATAGACTCTACACGTTTAGGACACGTGCATCCGATTTCAGCCAAACCTCTTTAATCGCCTCTTACGACATGTGGCAGGTAACAGTGGTTCTATTCTTTACACCCCAAATTTTGGCCCCGGTAACCACTCAGGCGGTCTTGAGTCTATACTCCATGGTCAGGAAATCCGGAGAAAACTAGTGCAACGCAGTGTGTATCCGTGTGCAACCCAGAATAATATGCAAAGCTTCATTCTGTATTCTCTCCAGTCTTTCAATTTGCATTTCACTAACAGTGAGGATGGCATTGCATATTCAATGGTGGAAGGCCGGGGCCTGGGT
>JADZMA010001258.1:0-22860 GCA_020796225.1 Arion vulgaris
TCCATCTCATATCCTGCTCTTTTAAAAGTTGCCCTAGACTGTTTCGGCTGGCATGTTATGGTTGTGTCTTTTACCTCCATAATTGTTTGGTAATCTTGTACAGTGTGAGCAGATCATGTACTTTAGCAGCATTTTCTGCTATTTCTGCTGTCTTTTCCATAAATTTTCTCTTGTCTGTTCTAGCACTTTTTTTTACCATTTTGTTTAGTTCTGTATATTCTTTTCTTGCCTTATCTTTTTTGACGTTCTGATCTAATGCTATTGATGAGATTTTTTCTCCTTTCGCTTTTGGATGTATTCTAGGTCTGGCCACTTATCCCTCTTTATGTTGTCCTTTACTGGTTCCCAGTACCTACTGCTAACTATTTATATGTGCCTTTGATCGCATTCCATTTTCTTGGATACTTTCAGTTGGTGTTGTGTCTGACAGGATTTGAAATCTGTTCTTTAGTTCCACTATATATTTTGTAGCAATCTCTCTGTCTTTTAATAGGTTAACTTTAAAAGTATTCTGTTCTTGTCTTGGCTTGTATATATGTTTTCTTGAGTTTGAGCCTGATCTGGCAACGAAAAGGGTGGTGGTCCTCCCCCGTCAGCTCCTCTTTCCCACATCAAGTAATGTCTTTCGCCATTTGCTGTTGATCATAAAGTGGTCTATCGGGTTTTCATCTCTTCCATTTGGGGATATCCATTTTACTTGTGTAGGGTCCTGTGTGGAAACAGTGTGCCTCCTATGTCAGTCTTTTTCTAGAAAAAAAATTGCTCAACATTTCTCCATTTTCATTTGCAGTGCCACATCCCTTTTTCCCCCATTATCTTCTCTGTGTCTTTATTTTTTCCCAACTTTTGCGTTAGGTCTCCATTATGCACAAAACGCCCTGAGCTGGAACCTTGTCCACTATTTCCTGTAACCTTCTATAAAATGTGTTTTGTCCTCTTCTTCGGCTTCGTTAGTGGGTGCATAGCATTGAATGATGATAGTTAGCTTTCCTTGTTTCCCATTAAATCGGGCTTTCAACAATCTTTCATATGGTGCCACTCTAAAAGGATGTTTATTCAATCCTTTCCTTATTATTAGTGCAACTCCTGCTGAATGATTCCCCTCGTCTCTTCCGAGTATAAGATGGTTTCCCCCTTTTTAGTTGTCGTCTGTCCGAAGCCCCGTCCATCTACTTTCGCTGACCCTAGAATGTGTAATTTATAGTGTTGCATCTCTTTTACCACCTGTGATGTCTTTGTGGTCTCGAACATTGTTCTGACGTTCCAGAATCCTATTCTTAGTTTAGTTTTGACATCCCGCAGACTTGAATTCCAGCATGGCTTCCCCTTAGCTTTCACCCATACTGTTCATGCTGACAGTGGTACTCTGTCTCAAGACCCTGGACATCGGGCATTTTCCTTTTGAAGTTTCTGTAACATTTTTCTTTTTTATGGGCAGAGTTTGCCTCGCCCAACCCCAACCTGGAGGACCAGGAGGCCACATTTAGTCTGACCTCTCACCTTGGACCTGTCCGCATGGTAACCCCTTTCCCGGAACAGAACGTTTCCTGCCGGCATAGCTTTCTGGATCATTGAGCCTGAGCCCCCCACCACTACAGGTAATGGCCTCATGGGGGGATAATGGCCTCATGGGCCCAATCAAGCGTGCTTCAATGCAGTGGAAACATCCTTCTTCGCCTTGTGTCCAAAAATTCAAGGATACGCCATCAGCAGGAAGGTCATGCTGGCGGTGTTCTGGGATTGTCAAGGGGTGTTTTTAACCAATTTCAAGAAGAAAGGTGACAATGTGAATTCTGAATCGTACTTTCTGAATCGTACTGTGAAGTTCTATTGATGCGTCTTGATGCAATTCGAAAAAAAACCCGTCCAGGACTGCTGACTAGAGGAGTGCTGCTTCTTGAAGACAATGCAGACCACATACGGCTCGATTAACTCAGGAAAAAATTAACCAACTAAGGTGGGAAGTTCTGGAACATCCATCTTGCAGTCCCGACATATGCCCTAACGATTTCCACCTCTTTGGTCACTGAAACCCACCTTGGCAGAAGACATTTCGAATGACGCCGGTTGAATGTGAAGTGAAACGTGGTTTAGAAAACAGAGCCGCAGTTCTATGCAGCCAGTTTGGGAGGATTGATAAAACGATGGGATAAGTGCGTCAATGTTGGTGGAAATTATGTTGAGAAATAAAGGGACAATGTATGTATAAAAATAAACTGGTTTCAAGTTGTTATCATGTTTAGTTATTTTTCTACAGCCATTTGTAGCTTACTTATTGACTTCCTCGTACTTAAATAAACAAAGAATGAAGTGGTTTGGTCATAATAAGAATGCATCCAAACTCCACAGTATACAGTCTTCTACAACAAAACATCGGAAAAGAAGGCAAGAGGAAGACCACGGAAAGATGGTTAGATGGCGTAGCAGAATCCTGTGAAAGAGCAAAGATAACAATCACAAAGCCACCAGAACAGCGCAAGACAAAAACAGAAAACCACGACACTGGGCAACAACCCAGTAGTGTGACGACAAAGAAGAAGAAGAAGTGTTCTATCACACTTATTTGTCCCCTGTATAATGTTCTATCACACTTATATTGTCCCTGTATAATGTTCTAGCTATGATCTTCTATAACACTTATATTGTCCCCTGTATAATGTTCTATCACACTTATATTGTCCCCTGTATAATGTTCTATCACACTTATATTGTCCCTGTATAATGTTCTATAACACTTATATTGTCCCCTGTATAATGTTCTATCACACTTATATTGTCCCTGTATAATGTTCTATCACACTTATATTGTCCCTTGTATAATGTTCTAGCTGTGATTCATTTCTCTCAGTTCCTTTTCTCCATGTCGTTTTGGGTCTTCCACACTTTCGTTTACTTACTTACTTAATCCCGTCATGCCTAGTGACACATGGGGCTTCAGAAGGACTTTCCATGCTCTCCTGTCCCGTGCAACCTTCAGCGCAGAGCCCCTCGTCAGAGATGCGGTGTCCAGTTCCTCTTCCATCATGCGCCCCATGTTGTCCGTGGTCTGCCTTTCTTTCTCTTTCCCTCTGGTGTCCAAGTGAGGGCTATCCTTGCAGGCGTTTCTTGTCTCATTCTCATAACATGTCCGAGCCATTTCCATCTTCTCTTTTGAGTATGTCATTCATTGGCTCTTGTCTTGTGTCTTGGAGTAGTTGGTTATTGGATATTTTACTGGCCAAAAGATTCCCAAGTTTTTGAAGAAAAAGTGGGGGAAAACGACAGCCTGCAAATTATCTTCTTTGGTCATCCTCCCACCCCGACCCGTAAAGCAAAACTGGCAAAACAATGTTTTTATAGATTTTAAGCTTTGGGGGGTCCTATTTTAGATTTTGGACTTCCATACTGGTTTCATTCTGGCAAAGCGGTTCTGGCCTTACTCAGACGTGATTTTATATTTTCCCTCTGTACCATTTAGTGTCAATGCTTTTCAAGATATTAAACTGCTCCCCCTTTTCCAGTGTTTCATCTTCAAAATTACTGGTTTTGGTTTCACTGTTTTTTCTAATTTTTTTTTTTTCCTGTGTTTATTTTGGGGCCTACTGTTTTTTGCCGTGCTGTGAAGTTTTTACTTTTCTCTTGTATATATTCATATTTGTGGACACCAGGGCTATATCGTCTGAAAGGCCCAGGTCCTCAAGCACCCGAAAGGGTCCATCTTTTTCCCTTTTGCTTGTTGTTTATGGCTTTTTTTAGCAATAAATTGTAATCCCAAAAAAAAGAGAGGACATTCCACCCCTGTCTTACCAGTTTTTACTGGGGAATGTTTTGTTAAAATTTTTTAAATTGGGAGAAATTTTTAAAAAGGGCTATGATGTTGACAAGCTTCTGCGTCCCCGTATTGTCTCAGTATCTTCCATAAGGCTGTCTCTGTGGGAATGTGAATGCCTTTTCAAAATCTTGAAGTTGATATATATAGCCCATACTCCCATTTTTCCCAAAATGTTCATTTTTCGTTTACCCATCTACCTACTCACAGACAAGACATCTCCAGTCATCAACATAAAACTTAAACTAGTGGAAGACTGAAACTGGAGGAATCAAAAGTAGGGAAGGCTGAAAAGGGGGGAAGGCTAAAAGGGGTGGGGAAAGCTGAAAGTAAGGTCACATATATTGACAGTTCAAAAAAATTATACATTTCCCAAAAAAAATATGATGATGGTGTCAAAATGTAGTTACCCAAGTAAAAATAGATAACATAAGATCCCTGATTGATGAAATAAATAGATAACATAAGATTCTGATTGATGAAATAAATAGATAACATAAGATACTGATTGATGAAATAAATAGAAAACCCAAAAGATACTGATTGATGAAATAAATAAATAACAAAAGATTCTGATTGTTAAAATAAAATAGATAACAAAGATACTGATTGAGGGTAAATAATAACATAAAGATACTAATGTTAAATAAATAGATAACAAAAAATTCTGATTGATGAAATAAAATAGATAACAAAAGATACTGATTGATGAAATAAATAGAAAACCCAAAAAGATCCCTTCGCTGAAATAAATAGTTTGCTGTTTGTTTGTAAAAAGAGATATAAAAGAATCTGGACAAAAATGAAAATAAAAAAAACCAATTTTTGTGTCATGTCATTTATTCCCCAATAAGTAATTTGTTGATACAAGTACAGACAGTTTAATGTTCTCTCAATAAGTAATTTGTTGATACAAGTACAGACAGTTTAATGTTCTCCCCAATAAGAAATTTGTTGATACAGGTAAAAATTTCTCTCAATAAAAAATTTTTTCTGTTGATACAGGTATAATGTTCTCTCAATAAGTAATTACTCTGTTAAAGTACAGACAGTATAATTTAAACATTAAGTGAAAAAGGGGTTATTTATTTCTGGTGGAAGTTGCTTTTTTTTTCCCCAAAATTCCAATTTTCTCATCTGTGGATAACCCTTTAAAGTCTCCTGACCTTGTTCATTAAAAACCCGGGCCCTTTTTGGTCTGCATCAGCTTTCCCCCAAAAGGGGTGCATCTCCTCTTCTGTTTTCCCCAAGAATGGGATCAAACTGGCACTACCTGCATTGAGAGAGATATTATTTATTGTATATTTTGCTGACATTGAAGAAAATTATTTCATTGTTATTTTCTGACTTTTAGAGATATTATTTCATTGTATTAGTTGCTGACTTTGGGGAAGTTTATTCATAGTATAGTTGCTGACATTGGGGAGAATATTATTTCATTGTATAGTTGCGACTTAGAGAGATATTATTTCATTGTAAAATTTTTTGACTTGAGAGAGATATTATTTCATTGTAGGTTGCTGACATTGAGAGATTTTTTTCATTGTAAAATTGCTGACATTAAAAGATATTATTTCTTTTATAGTTGCTGGCTTTGGAGATATTATTTTTGGTATAGTTGCTGACATTGGAAGATATTTTTTCATTGTATAGTTGCTGACATTGAAGATATTATTTCATTGTATAGTTGCGGGCATTGAGAGAGATATTTTTCTTAGTATAGTTCCCTTTGGGCATTAAGAGATATTATTTCATTGTATAGTTTTTTTGACATTGAGAGATATTTTTTTCATTTAAAAGTTTGCTGACATTGAGAGAGAAAATTATTTCATTGTATGTTGCTGACATTGAAGATATTATTTCATTGTATATTTTGCTGACATTGAGAAATTTTTATTTCATTGTATAGTTGCTGACATTGAGAAGATTTTTTTCATAGTATAGTTTGCTGACATTGAGAGAATATTATTTCATTGTATAGTTGCTGACATTAAGAATATTATTTCATTGTAAAATTTGCTGACATTGGAGAATTTTTTTCCCGGTATAGTTGTTTTGACATTGGGAATATTATTTCATTGTATAGTTGCTGACTTTTGAGAAAATATTATTTCATTGTATAGTTGCTGACATTGGGAAATTTTATTTCATTGTAAAATTGCTGACATTGAGTGAATATTATTTCATAGTATAGTTGCTGACATTGCAAATATACACAAATACAGGTCTCTGGGGTTAAAGTAGTTTCCCCCTTTTTGCCTTGCCAGTAAAGGTTGGGGGTTTTGAACCCGGCCCCACGCCGTTTTTTCCCAAAGTGCATTTTTTTCCAAAGAGACCCTAGGATTGCTGCTGGAGCTACGGGTTCGTGCTTGGCTCCTCTTTTTGGGTCGTCCTTTTTCTGGGGGAGGGAACCGAGCCATGTGGGGAAAAAACCCAGTGCAATGAAGTCAACCCTTGGCAAACAAATACAGGTGGATGGGGGGAAGTGTAGGAGTGTCAACAAAGGTATTTGAAACATTAATGAAAACCCAAAACACACACATTAATGTTGTAGGAGTGCCCAACAAAAGTAAAAACCAAACTTTGATAACAGAACACATATAATGTTGTAGGAGTGTAAACTAAGTATTTGGAAACATTAATGAAAACCCAGAAAAATATAATGTTGAAAGGATTGTAACAAAAGTATTTAAAAATTAATGAAACAGAACACACACATAATGTTGTAGGAGTGTCAATAAGTACTAGAAAACATTAATGAAAACAGAACACATATAAATGTTGTAGTTCAACTAAGGTACGGGAAACATTTTTTAACCCAGAACACATATAATGTTGTAAAATTGTCAACAAAGTACTAGCAAACTTTAAAGAAAACCCAGAACACATACAATGTTGTAGGGTTAATAAGTACTGGAAACATTAATGATAAAGAACAATGTTTTGTTGTGGGAGTGTAAACTAAGTATAAAAACATTAATGAAAACCCAGAACACATATAATGTTGTAGGAGTGTCAACTAAGTACTAGAACATTAATTTTAAACAAAATATAATGTTGTAGGAGTGTCAAAAAGTACTAGCAAACTTTGAAAACAGAACACATATAATGTTGTAGGAGTGTCAATTTTAAGTACTGGCAAACTGTTTTAACCCAGAACACATATAATGTTGAGGTGTCAACAAAAGTACTAGCAAACATTAATTTTAACAAAACACACATAATTTTGTAGGAGTGTCAACTAAGTACTAGCAAACATTAATGAAAACCCAGAACACATATAATGTTGAAAAAGTTAAACTAAGTATTTGGCAAAGGGGAAAACCCGGGAACACACACATATAATGTTGTAGAAATTTCCCAACTAAGTATAAAAAATTTTGATAACAGAACACAAAATAATGTTGTAGGAGTGTCAATAAGTATAAAAATTAAAATGTAGAAACATACAATTTGTGGGTGTAAACTAAGTATTTGGAAACATTAATGAAAACAGAACACATATAATGTTGTGGAGTGTCAACAAATTTTAGAAACATTAATGAAAACCCAGAACACACACCCCTTAATGTTGTAGGAGTGCCCAACTAAGTTTTTAGAAAACTTTTAATGTAAAAACCACAAAATTTTGGAGTGTAAACTAAGTCCCAGCAAACTTTAATTTTAACAGAATAAAATAATGTTGTGAAATTTGTAAACTAAGTACAAAGAAACTTTAATGATAACAGAACACAAAATGATAATGTTGTAGTAGTGTAAAAGTGTTAGAGACCTCTCAGAAAGGTGCAGTATAACTTTTTTATTTTTTACTGAACTGATGTTTGTACTCCCCGGGCAGACCCAAGTGCTCAGTCCCCACCCCAATAGATGTAAAAGGGTAGCAACTCAGGGGGAGTTAAAACCCCGGGTCGGAAAACCCTGGGGAAAATGACCCCGGTTGGGGGCAGTGGAATGGTAAAGGCCAGGCACCGGGGCAAGTAAACATCTTTGGGAGGGTGGTCTCTCTCAAATCTCTCTATAAGATAAGACTGAAGTCTTGTAGCAATGTTTTCTCTCTCTAGTCTCTCTATAAGATAATTTCCCCAGTAAAACTATGTAGCAATAAATTTCTTTCTCTAGTCTCTTTTTAAAAGACCCCCGGTAAAACTATTAGCAAAGATTTCTCTCCCCTTAAGACTGAAAAGAAAAACTATTAGGCAATAAATTTCTCTCTCTAGTCTCCTAAAAGACCCCCAGTAAATTCTTTAACCCAATGTTTTTCTTCTATAAGACTGTAGTAAAACTATGTGGCAATGATTTCTCTTTTAGTCTCCCCTATAAGCCCCAGAAAAATTCTGTGTGTTTTTCTCTCTCAGTCTTTTTCTATATTGGTTTTTTTATCTTTACCGGTTCAATGGGCCCAAAGTTTTTTACTGTAAGCTCCCCGGTTTTTCCTTTTTCTCTCTTTTTGGGTCAAAAAGTCATAAGTCTCTTCTCAAAGACTCTGGCCCTTCCGTAATTTGGCTTTCCACACAACTTTTAAAAAATATTAGTCCCCCCCATGTGCTGGGATCTATAAAAAATTTTTTTCATTGAGGCTTTGCAGACATCTTTATTTTCTGACATTGGTCTGCACTGGTTCTTCCCCCCCAAAAGTTCACAGAACAACATTTTTTTTGGTTGCGATAATTTTCCATTCTTCTCACATGTCCCAACCATTTAGTGTCTACTGCTGAGCATCCCATGATGGAAGGGCAGATTTCCCGTTGTAGTACTTCAGAGTTGGTTATCTTGTCGTACCCCCCGTTTCCCAAATCTTAGGGGACATCGGGTGAAGATTTTAAGTCCCCTCGGTTTTTGAGTAGGTTTGTCCATTTTTTAAACCATATAGAAAAGTTTTAATTAAAAGGCTCGATATTTGAGTCTTCGCCCTGCAATGTAATTTTTGTTGCCCACGCTCCTTTGACAGTATCCCGGTTTAGTCCCCACCCCCCTATCGGGTTTGGATTTCTTCATCAAGAAAAGGCTGGCATTGCCGTGGCCCCAAGATGGCAAATTTTTGGGCCTTTTAAAAGATGGTTGCCTTTTAAAGTGATATTTGATGTCTTACCTCCCTGACATAATACAACTTTTTGGGACACTTATTGTCAGAAAAGAGGGGGATGTTTTGACAAATTTTTAAATTAGACTTTTGAGTGTGGTCCCCTTTTGGGGACTAAGGCCCCTTTCGTCAGCGAAAGGGGGTCCTTGGGGAAGTTTTTCCCTCTTTTTTGTCTTGGCTTTTAAAGGGGGCCCAATTTAAAATAGTGCCATCAGATCTGGTGCAGTTAAAAACATCAAAACCGTCCCTAAGGGGGTTTAAAAAAGGACTGGAAAAAAGATACCAAAGAGAGTGGGGGAAAGGACACAGCCTGTTAACCCCATTTAAAATAAAAAACTACCCAGATGTTATCGAACTGTACGGGTTTCATGCCTAAACAATAAATTTGGAGCAACTTTGGGGAAAACCAATATACTTTTATTTTAAAAAAGACTTGGCCTGCTGACTGTGTAAAATGCCTTAATCAGATCCCCAAAGCAATACATAAGGTTTGTCTGTCTCTGCATTCTTTTGTGGCTGTCGAAGGTAAATATCATGTCAGTTGTTGATCTGGCCCCTGAACCCATTTGTGACTCTGGAAGAAAAACGCCCCCGCCAGTTTCTGTAGTGGTTTTGAAAGGACTAGTGAAAAAGCTTTGCCTGTTAAGCAAAAGGGGAGATGCCTCTGTAATTTTTTTAAATCCCTTACCCCTTTGTTTTTATAAGTTTTCACTATCTTTGCATCCCTCATGCCCGGGGGTTTTCCCCTCCCCCCTTTGAAAAAAGGGGGTTGAGGTGGGGCAGCAGGACACCCCAAATTGTGTTGGGGTTCTCCCAAAAAATGTTGTCTAGCCCTGTTTTGTTTTTGGTTTTTTGGTTGTTTGGGAAAGATTTTGCTCCGTGGGTTGGTTATCCAGCTGGGTTTTGGTCATGATTTTTGGGTATGACCCTGATCGGGGACTGGGTGTGCTTTTTCCCTCCACAGAGAAAAGGGTGGAATAGTTTTCCCTCCCCATCTTTCGGCTTTTTTTGGTCATATCTTTTTGACTCACCTTTTTCCCTGATCTTAGTGGTGAAATTTTTTGTTTTTTTTTGGCCCCAAAACCCTACTCTGATATTTTTTCATTGCCTTGGTTTTTCCCATATCTGCAGCATTTTATGTAAAACATGGATTTGACCAGTATTCATTTGCACATTTCCCCTTGACTCTCGTTAAAAATGATTTTGTTGCGAAAAATGGCCCTTTGAACTTTCGAGGTTTTTTTTTGTAATTTATTAGGCTTTTTCTTTTCCCCCAAGTAGGGGCTTAGGGTTGTTTCATTTTTTCTCCCAGTCTTTGTTGGAGAATTTCTTGGTGCCAAATGATTTAAATCGTCATATATGTTAGATTTTGAATGTTCCCTTTTGTCCCGTACATTCCCCTTTTTCATTCTCAAAAGGGCAATGATTTTTCTGAAAGTCCCCTATTCTCTGTCATCCCCTTTTTGGGGGCCTGACTTTGGGTGTTTCTTGTTGAATGGGTTTTTTTCCTTGGGTTTTTTGATTTTTGCTGATAACTAGTGCATGATTTTCACCTTTCGCTCTGTAAATGCGTGTGATTTTCACTGTGTTGGGGTTTTGTCTGCATGTAGTAAAAAATAAAAGCTGGTGCCAGTATTTGATCTTGGGTGGCACCATGACCCTGTGTCTGTGTTTGAAAAAAAAAAACGTATTTGCCCCACACATTTTGTTTGGGAGCAAATTCAAGCAGTCTTTCCCATTTGTTGATTTTTCCCAATGCCGTGACCCAGGCATACGGGCCGACGGTGATCAGATCCTATGGGGCATTTTAATTTCCCCAATATAAATATTTGCCCCATCTACGGAAATAATTTCGACATTCTGTAATGAGTCAAAAAACTTTTTTTATCTTCTGCGGGCGCTCCCTAGGGTTGGTGCGTAGACACATATGATTTTTAAAAGGGGCCCCTTTTTTACATTAATTGTGGGGGTATTCTGGTTTCAATTAAGCTACTGGTGTAGGGAATAAGTTTTCCCAAAGCCCTTTGTGCACCCAAAGCCGACTCCATACAGTCTAGGTTGATTGGTGCTTGGGCCCCTGCCAGAAAAAGGAATTTTAATTCTTTTCTTTTACTGAGCCACAGTCTAGAAGCCTGGTTTCCTGTAGTGCAGCTATGTCTATGCAATCTCTAAAGGTTCTCTGTCTGGCAGCTTTTTTCCCCTGATGTCTTTTGTTTCGTGGTCTAGGTTGACAAGCCCGGGACAAAATAGTCCTTCGTTCCATGTCCAAATCAAAAATTTTTATTTTCTTGTGTCTCTGTAACTTTTTGCTTTCCGTGTTTTGCCGGGGCCCGAAAAAAAAGTAAGTGTGTCTCTCTTTGTGCCTAGCCTGGGCGGCTGATATGGAGAATGTGCCTTGCCCATTTGAAAACCCCCCCTCTCTACCCTCTGTTTTAAAGGAAAAGACAAAGTCTACCCTTTTGGGAACCCAGTAGGTTTGCAAAAGTTTAAAAAGGGGAAGGGAATATACCCTTAACCATCAACTGCCTTGGGCCCCTCCCCCCGGTTTTTGGTAAAGGTTTCTCCCCCTCCCCCTTCTGCATTCCCGTGCTGACCAAAAAGGCAGTGGGTTTTTTGACCCGGGGTTTACCCCCCAACCTTTGGCTCTCGGGCCCCTCCCCCTGGGCAGTGTGTGTGGTCTCTCTATGGTTGCAGTAAAACTATGTAGCAATGATTTCTCTTTTAATTCTCTATAAGACTGTAGTAAAAACTATAGGGGGGGCGCATTGAAAAGGGCCTCCAAGTCCATAACTTTGTTAATAAAATAATTTACAAATAAAAACATCATTTTCAGAAACCCCAAGATGCCCACTACCAATAAGTCTTTTTTCCAAAATTAGTCCCCCCCCGTTCCACACACCCCGAACGTCAAACTAGTTTTTGCATCCCGTGAAAAAAATCTGATGATTTTTTATGAAGCCAGTCCCCACATCTGCTGCCACATCCTCGTCAGAAGCATATCTGTTTCCCCTTTGGGGTGTTAAAGGGTTTAGGAACAGGGGAAAAAATCACAAGGTGCCAAATCGGGGCTTTTGGTGGGGGCACTAAAATGCGTCCAAAAATTAGGAAGGGTCTATTCTGCCCTGTTTGTTCTGGTGTGTGGGCCAGGGATTGTCATGTCGGGGCTGCGTGTTTTCCCGGGGTGAACCCTTGAGTCTTGCCGTAGTTTCTTCTGTTTCCACATACTGATCAGAATTGAATATGCAGCGTTCCCAAATTTTTGTGTGGTTTGCCCCGGGAGTCCCAAAAAAAGGTCATCAAAACTTTTTCCGCTGATGCGACAGTTTGAATTTTTTTGGGGGGTAGGTTTTTGCCCCCGTATTCTATAGACTGGTCTTGTTTTCCCGGGTCGTAATATTCACCCATGACTCGCCCAGTAAAAATTGGCGAAAAAAGTCATCCCCTTTTCCCTTCTATGCATCAGGTGCCAAACCCTCTGATACGGCGATGTTTTATTTCCGGGGGTCAGCATGCGGGAGACCCATCTTGCACAAACTTTCTATACCCCAGCAATACATGAATAATGTGATTACCGTTCGGTGAAATTTCAAGGGATTGTAAGCGACATCTTTTTGTAAACGGCGGTTACGAATCGGTTGGTTCGCGAGCTTTGTTGTTCATCCCCTGCTGTAATTTTGGGGGGCTGCGGCCCGGGTCATGCAAAAGGGCGCCGTCGCTGGATTATCACCTTTCAGTCCTTGCCCCCCCCTAACGTACTCACATCCCCCACAGGCGTCACCAAAATTGCTCTCATTCTCCGATGCATGTCGTGGGAAAACAACCTTGGCCGTCAGAAATTCCCAAACACAGCTCTTTGCTTCAACGAATTTCCATGTAGGGCCATCTTGGATAATGTTGGCATCAACATTTCCCCGACTTTTTGACACTTACTGTCCTGAAAAAACCCCATATACTTTTTTTTCTGAAACAAAATTTTCAATTTCCTCCAGACACTATTAAAAAGTTTGGACCTTTGGGCATTCTTTCATTAAACCCCCTAGAATGATTTTTTCTCTCTAGTCTCTCTATAAAAACAAAGCAGGGAAAACTATGTAGGGAATGATTTTTTCTCCCCTAGTCTCTCTATGGCCCGCAGTAAAACTATTTGCAATGATTTCTCTTTTTCTAGTCTCTCCTAAAGACAAGACTGCAGTAAAAAAGTGGAATTTATTTTTTCTCTCTAGTCTCTCTATAAAATAAGACTGCAGTAAAATATGTAAATAATTTCTCTCTCTAGTTTTCTATAAGACTGCAGTAAAACTATGAAAGTTTTCTCTCTCTAGTCTCCCTATAAGAACTGCAGTAAAACTTTTTGTGTTTATTTTCTCTCTAGTCTCTCTATAAGATAAGACTCAGTAAAACTAAAATTTGCAAAGATTTCTCTTCTTTTCTCTATAAAATAAGATTGCAGTAAAACTATGTAGAATAATTTTCTCTCTAATTTCTCTATAAGATAAAATTCAGTAAAACTTTAGCAATGAAATTTTTCTCTCTAATCTCTCTATAAAATAAGATTCCCCGTAAAACTATGTAGCAATGATTTCTCTCTCTAGTCTCTCTATAAGACTGTAGTAAAACTATGTAGCAATAATTTATCTCTCCCAGTCTCTCCCATAAAAACTGCAGTAAAACTATGTAGCAATGATTTCTCTCTCTAGTCTCTCTATAAAACTGAAATAAAAATAAAATTTAAAAATGATTTTTTCTCCCTAATCTCTCTATAAGACTGCAGTAAAACTATGTAGCAATGATTTCTCTCCTGGGCTCTCTATAAAACTGGAGAAAACTAATTTAAATGATTTCTCTCTCTAGTCTCTCTATAAAAAGACTGCCCCCTAAAACTATGTAACAAAAGATTTCTCTCTCTAATCTCTATAAAAATGGCTGCCCGTAAAACTATGTAGCAATAATTTCTCTCTCTAGTCTCTCTCATAAGATTTCAGTAACACTATGTAGAATGTTTTCTCTCTAGTCTCTCTATAAAACCCAGTAAAACTATGTAGAATGATTTCTCTCTCTGTCTCCCATAAGGAAATGGGTAAACCCTTTTCGCCCTTTTCTCTCTTTTCTCTATAAGATTGAAAATAAAACTATGGCAATGATTTTTTCTCTCTTCTCTCTTAAAATAAGACTCAGTAAAACTATTGTAATTTATTTCTCTCTAGTCTCTCTATAAATTCCAAATAAAAAATATTTGGGAATGATTTCTCTCTCTAATCTCTCTATAAGACTTAAATAAAACTATGTAACAATGATTTCTTTTCTCTAAAATCTCTTAAAAATTAAATAAAACTATGTAAAAATTTCTCTCTCTTCTCTCTATAAGATAAGACTCAGTAAAACTATGAAACAATGATTTTTCTCTCTAGTCTCTCTTAAAATTTTTATAAAACTATGTAGCAATGATTTCTCTCTCTAGTCTCCTATAAGACTGCAGTAAAACTATGTAACAATGATTTCTCTCTCTAGTTTTCTATAAGACTTTAATAAAACTATGTAGCAATGATTTCTCTCTCTAGTCTCTCTATAAGACTGCAGTAAAAATATGTAGCAATGATTTTTTCTCTCTAGTTTTCTATAAGATAAGACTGCAGTAAAACTATGGAATTAAATTTTTCTCTCTAGTCTCTCCCCATAAGATTCGTAAAAATACTTAATGATTTTCTCTCTCTAGTTTTCTATAAGACTGCAGTAAAAAATGTAACAATGATTTTTTCTCTCTAGTCTCTCTTTAAATGATAAAACTATGTAAATGTTTCTCTCTCTAGTCTCTCTATAAAACACGTTAAAAAATATGTAACAATGATTTCTCTCTCTAGTCTCCCCAAAAAAACTTAAATAAAACTATGTAACAATGATTTCTCTCTCTAGTTTTCTTAAGATAAGACTTTATAAAACTATGTAGCAATGATTTTTCTCTAGTTTTCTATAAGATAAGATTCCCCGTAAAACTATGTAGCAATAATTTCTCTCTCTAGTTTTCTATAAGATAAAATTTCAGTAAAATATGAAATGATTTCTCTCTCTAATTTTCTCTATAAAATAAATTGCAGTAAAAAATATGTGAATGATTTCTCTCTCTAATCTCTCTATAAGACTGTAGTAAAAATATGTAACAATAATTTATCTCTCTAGTTTTCTATAAGACTGCAGTAAAAATATTTAGCAATGATTTCTCTCTCTAGTCTCTCTATAAAATTGCAGTAAAACTATGTAACAATGATTTCTCTCTCTAGTCTCTCTATAAGATTGGTAAAACTATTTGCAATGAATTTTTTCTCTAGTCTCTCTAAGACTGAGTAAAACTATTGGGAATGATTTTCTCTCCCAGTCTCTCTAAAAAGACTGCAGTAAAAAATATGTAGCAATGATTTTCTCTCTGTCTCTCTATAAGATAAGACTGCAGTAAAACTATGTAGCAATAATTTCTCTCTCTAGTCTCTCTATAAGACTGCAGTAACACTATGTAAAATTTCTCTCCCCTAGTCTCTCTTTAAAACTGCAATAAAAATATTGGGAAATGATTTCTCTCTCTAGTCTCCCTATAAGACTGCAAAATAAAACTATTTCAATGATTTCTCTCTTTGGGCTCTCCCATAAGACTAGTAAAACTATGTTAAAAAGATTTCTCTCTCTAGTCTCTCATAAGATTGCAGTAAAACTATGAAAAAAAAGATTTTCTCCCCTAGTCTCTCTATAAGACTGCAGTAAGACTATGTAACAATGATTTCTCTCTCCCAGTCTCTCTATAAGACTGCAGTAAAAATATGTGGGAATGGTTTTTCTCTTAGTCTCTCTATAAGACTGTAGTAAAACTATGTAGCAATGATTTCTCTCTCTAGTCTCTCTATAAGACTGCAGTAAAACCCATGTCTTAATGATTTCTCTCTCTAGTTTTCTATAAGACCTTTGTAAAACTATGTAGCAATGATTTCTCTCTCTAGTCTCTCTATAAGATTGCAGTAAAACTATGTAGCAATGATTTATCTCTCTAGTCTCCTTAAAACTGCAGTAAAACTTTTAACAATGATTTTTCTCTCTAGTCTCTCTATAAGACTTAAATAAAACTATCTTGTAATGATTTTTCTATCTAGTCTCTCTATAAAACTCGAAAACTATGTAGCAATGATTTATCTCTCTAGTCTCTCTATAAGACTGCAAATAAAACTTTTGAATGATTTCTCTCTCTAGTCTCTCTTTAAAACTCGTAAAACTATATTTGCAATGATTTCTCTATCTAGTTTTCTATAAGACTGCGGGAAAACTATGTAGCAATGATTTCTCTCTAGTTTTCTATAAGACTGTAGTAAAACTATGTGAATGATTTTCTCTCTCTATCTCACTATAAGGGCTTAAATAAAACTATGTAGCAATGATTCCTCTCTCTAGTCTCTCTATAAGATTTCAGTAAAACTAGAATGATTTCTCTCTCTAGTTTACTAAAAGACTGTAGTAAAACATGTACAATGATTTCTCTCTCTAGTCTCTCTATAAGACTCCCCGTAAAACTATGTAGCAATGATTTCTCTCTCTAAAATTTTCTATAAGACTTTTAATTTAAAAATATTTTAAAAGATTTCTCTCTTTTGTCTCTCTATAAAATAAGATTGCAGTAAAACTATGTAACAATGATTTCTCTCTCTAGTCTCTCTTTAAAATAAAAACTGTAAATAAAAAATATGTAGAATGATTTCTCTCTCTAGTCTCACTTTTTTAAAAACTGTAAAACTATGTAGCAATGATTTTTTTCTAGTCTCTCTATAAGGTTCAGTAACACTATGTAAAAGATTTCCCCTCTCTAGTCTCTCTATAAAACTGCAGTAAAACTATGTAAAAGATTTCTCTCCCCTGGGCTCTATAAAACTGCAGTAAAACTATGTAGCAATGATTTCTCTCTCTAGTCTCTCTATAAGACTGCAGTAAACCCAACTGATTTTCTCTCTAGTCTCTCTATAAAACTGCAGTAAAACTATTTTAATGATTTTTTCTCTCTAAATCTCTCTATAAAATTGCAGTAAAACTATGTGAATAATTTCTCTCTAAAACTCTCTATAAAATAAGACTCAGTAAAAATATGTAGCAATGATTTCTCTCTCTAGTCTCTCTATAAGACTGTAGTAAAACTATGTAACAATGATTTCTCTCTTTCTCTCTATAAAAATTGCAAATAAAACTATGTAGCAAAAATTTTTCTCTCTAGTCTCTTAAGATAAGACTGCGTAAAATATGTAAAAAGATTTCTCTCTCAGTCTCACTATAAGACTCCCCGTAAAACTATGTAACAAAATTTCTCTCTCTATAGAAAAAGACTGTGTAAAACTATGTGCAATGATTTCTCTCTCTAGTTTTCTTTTAAGACTGCAGTAAAACTATGTAGAATGATTTCTCTCTCTAATTTTCTATAAAATTTGAAATAAAACTATGTAGCAATGATTTCTCTCTCTAGTCTCCCTATAAGACTGCAGTAAAACTAAAGCAATGATTTCTCTCTCTAGTTTTCTCTATAAAATAAGACTGCAGTAAAACATGTAAATGATTTCCCCCTCTGGGCTCTCTATAAGACTGCAGGTAAAAAAATATGTAACCCAAAGATTTCCCCTCTCTAGTCTCTCTATAAAACTGCAGTAAAAATATGTAGCAATGATTTTTTCTCTCCCAGTCTCCCCATAAGACTGCAGTAAAACTATGTAACAATGTTTTCTCTCTAGTTTTCTCTTAAGACTGCAGTAAAACTATGTAGCAATAATTTTCTCTCTAGTCTCTCTATAAGATAAGACCCCTTTGTAAAAATATGTAACCCCAAAGATTTCTCTCTCAGTCTCTCTATAAGACTGCAGTAAAAAAATATGTAGAAAATTTTTTCTCTCTAGTCTCTCTATAAGACTTAAAAAAAAACTATGTAGTGATTTCTCTTTCGTCTCTCTATAAAGGGCTGCAGTAAAACTATGTGGGAATGATTTCTCTCTCTAGTCTCACTTAAGACTGTAGTAAAAAATATGTAACAATGATTTCTCTCTCTAGTCTCCTATAAGACTGCAGTAAAACAATGTAGCAATGATTTTCTCTCTAGTCTCTCTATAAAAAAAGACTGCAGTCTTATCGGATATCTTCTTTTAATGGTTTTTATGGATTCTTCTTTACGGATATCTTTATACAGATATCTTCTTTATATGGAAAATCTTCTTTATATGGAAAATTTTTATTTATTGGGAATTTCTTTATTTAAAATCTTCTTTTATGGATATCTTTATTGGGGTTTTCTTATTTATTGGTATCTTTATATGAATATCTTTTTATATGGAAAATCTTTATTTGGGTATCTTATTTTATGGAAAATCTTTATATGGAAATCTTTATGGGTTCGTCTTTATTTGGATATCTTTATATGGATATCTTTATTGGATTCTTTTTTTGGGAAACTTTAAATATGGAAAAATCTTTATTTGTTCTTTTATTTGGGAAAATTTTTCTTTATATGGAAAATCTTTATTGGATATCTTTATATGGGTATCTTCCAAAATATGGGTATCTTCTTTATATGGAAAATTTTTTTTTTGGATATCTTTATACCCCAACATTCCCTCCATCCAAACAAACAGCAGTTTTAGTTGACAAATTTATCTCCCAAAGGGCCCCGAATGGATGGAAAAAAATTTTTTCTAAAATTTATTTTTAAAACAAGGGAAAACCCCGAGATGGAAAAACCAATATGGAAGGGTATATTACCAAAAAAGACCCAGAGATGGATGGAAGAAATCTTTTTTCTGGGCTTATATTACAAGAGGGCCCAAACGTGGATGGAAGGGAAAACTTGCAATGGAAGCTACAGGGTGTTCAAGATAATTGCAGCCCCCTTGAAAATCAAAGGGGGGGGAAAAACCTATCCCGTTGTGTTTATTTTTCTATTTTAAACCCCCGGGTTTTGACTGGGTTTTTTCCCCCGCATTTTTTTCTCGCCCCCTTTCCCCTTTTTTTAAATTTCACCCCCACACAATTACCTATACTACTCATTAACCTTCTCATTTCCATACAAAATATGCCAAATTGCTCCATTCATAGGCTGCCAAGTTGAACACCCCCTATTTTCCCAAGGGAAAACCCGAATGGATGGAAAATCTTGCAATACTGGAAGCTATATTACACAAGGGAAAACCCAGCGATGGATGGAAGAAATCTTCCTTCTGGAACTATATTATACAAGGGAAAACCCAGCGATGGATGGGAAAAAATCTTGCAATACTGGGCCCGGGGTGTTCAAGATAATTTGCCCCATTGGCCCAAAACGGTTTCCAGATAACCTTCCCCCTTTTGTTTATTTACTATTTAAACCGGGTTTTGTTTGCTTGTCCCTACGTCACATTTGTTCCCCACCCCTTTCCCTTTTTACAATTACACCCCCACAAATTTGAAATACTCGTCAAACCCCGAACCCTCATTTCCATACATATATCCAAATTGGGTCCCCTTCATAAAGGGGCCCCCTTTAAAAAAGAAAACCCTGATATTACACAAAAGGAAAGACCCGAGATGGATGGAAGAAATCTTTTCAATACTGGAAGCTATGGTTTTAAAAACATGGCCCCGTGGTTCGGGGCCCAAATTGGGGTGTAAAGGGAAAAGAACCACTGTTATCTGCCATGCATTTAGTAAAGGTGACTAAGGAGGTTGAGCATGGGGAAAAGCCAACCGTAAAAAAAAAATAGATACTGCAGAGCGGGAAACGGGCCGGAAAAAGCGCTGGGTGGGCCCGGAAAATCACCCAAGGGTAAGCACCAGAGATCAAAATAATTTTAAAATGTGGGGTAAAAAACACCAATGCTAAGGCTGTATGGGAAACAATTTTCCCCAATAGGGAAATTTTTGGGGGGATCTTTCCTTCGTCTCAAGGGGGTGATCCAAGGGGAAAAACATAAGAAAGACCCCAAAAGACAACCAAAAAAGAAAATTTTAGGAATCCTAAAACAATACCTCTCAACATCAAGTAACACACCTTGGGTGGGAACTGAAAACTGAACTCCCCCGGGATGCAATGTAACCTTTAGAAAGAGAACTGGCCCGAACTCCTCCCAAAATGCAATTTTTAGATGAAACGAAAAATGAAGCTCCTCCAAAAATGCAATGTAACACACCTTAGATGAGAACTGGCTTAGGGTCCCCACCTTTCCTCCCCGACAAAAAACAGTAATAAATAAAAAAGATACGATATATGAAACAATCAATTTTTCCTCCCAGTGAGAAAATTTCAGCTGAGGACTGGCCAAGCCACTAGTTTTCTTCTGAATGTCTTCAGCAAATCAAACTTTCCACAACTGTAAAGCTGCTATGATGACAAATGTTGCAGTGCCTTCTTGCATCTCCTCAGATATGACTTGACCACACCTCTTGCTTAACACACCATGTAGTTTACCTGCAAGATTACACAAGATTATATGTAGTTTACCTGCAAGATTACACAGATTACTGTCACCATCAAATAATGACCTTTTCACCTGGACACTGCCATCTTTATACAATAACAGGTAAATGGCAAGACTTTGTCTACTAAAGTACAAGTAAACAACAGACAGGCTAAAGTACAAGTAGCAACAGACAGCTAAAGTACAAGTAAACAACAGACAGGCTAAAGTACAAGTAAACAACAGACAGGCTAAAGTACAAGTAAACAACAGACAGGCTAAAGTACAAGTAAACAACAGACAGGTTAAAGTACAAGTAAACAACAGACAGGCTAAAGTACAAGTAAACAACAGACAGGCTAAGTAAGTAAACAACAGACAGGCTAAAGTACAAGTAAAACAACAACTGTTTAAAGTACAAGTAAACAACAGACAGGCTAAATACAAGTAAACAACAGACAGACTAAAATACAAGTAACAACAGACAGGTAAAGTACAGTAAACAACAGACCAGGCTAAAGTACAAGTAAACAACAGACAGGCTAATGTACAAGTAAAAAAAGACTATATATAGAACTTACAGAGTTTGCTTCAGGACAGAATGCAGAAAAGATTGCATGTACCAGAGTATAAAGATAGCAGCTGCTTCGGGACAAGTGCATATGAACCAAGATTCTTCAGGACAGACTATATAAAACTAACAAGCTGCTTCAGGACAATTGCATATAGAACTAACAAGCTGCTTCAGGACAGAGTGCATATAGAACTAACAAGCTGCTTCAGGACAGACTGCATATAAAACAAAGCTGCTTCAGGACAGACTGCATATAGAACTAACAAGCTGCTTCAGGACAGAGTGTATATAGAACTAAAAAAGCTTCAGGACAGAGTGTAGAAAAGATTGACAAAAAGTATATAAGATAGCGGCAAACAACTCACCTAATACTTCAACAGTGGCCTGGCACTCGATACATTGCAGCCATAGTCTTTGTGGCTGAGCCTGAAATGCCTGACAGCAACCTTCCTTCATTGTGGAAATAGTTGCCCAGAAGAGGTCCATAGTTATTCTTCTATTGTGATGAAAGCTTTTATCCTGGCACCATATAGATGGTTTCAGTCAACTTAAATATTATCACTAGTAGTTTCATTGTCCTGCCTGTTTACTCAATGTTTGTGTTTTCAAGTTATCAGATTCCTGTAGATCAGACATTGCTTTAGTTCCTAGAATGTCACTAGTAATCAGTTTGGAGACATTTGTACAGGTCATTAGCTGTGAATGTTGTGATGATGATGTGTTCAACTTATCACCGTACCACCAGTCCTCTACACAAAAACAAACACCATGCATAGGTTCTTCACACAGTGGTCCTGAGAGAGTTGCCATCTGAAATCCTGTAACAATGCTGTTGTCTAGATCTGCAGCCTTACAGAGATCTGATCCACTTTTTCTATGACTGCCACACTGATGGTCTATTGTAACCTTTGACACAGTTGGTAGTATATTTGGGACCACAACGTCTTGGACCAAGCTCCAAATCTTGTCCTCTGCTCCACTCCAGTGCGGGCCTGCCTTCTTAAACTCTTCCTTCAACTTCTCTTTGATGCTGTTCAGTGTAACTGAAGTTGTATTTGCTTCACAGTATTCAACCTGTAAGCAGAGAATTTGTTCATATTCATAATGTCAGAGATACAGTATACAACATGTAAGCAGAGAGCTTGTTCATATACAACCTGTAAGCAGGAAGTATGTTCATATACAACCTGTAAGCAGGGAGTATGTTCCTATTTATAATGTCAGAATGCCATCTCAGAAATCATGCTCAATACAGATGTCACACATGTATAAATATATGTCATATATCATATATATATTCACATTGACAGTTCACATGTATAAATATATATATTATATATTGACAGTTCACATGTATAAATATGTCATATATTATATATATTTACATTGACAGTTCACATGTCACTTCTAATATATAAGAGTGACTCAATTATAGTGATAATCTGTCGCCACTGCTGCCTTCTTGAGCACAAGTCTACCATAAACATTAAACATTCTTTTCTTGTTCTTCATCTATACTTGTCATGTCTTGCATCCTTGATAATCTGTGTCTGCTCTTCTCTCTCCTCCAGTTGTTGGATTTTTTTCTTGTCCCATGGAGATCCAGTACATCAGCTGAATGTTTCCAAGTGATCTTCCTCATGATGTTCTACTCAGTATTCAACTTGTCTCAAGTTCTACCTTCCTTCACCCAGTACAAAAACTTGCAATAAAGTGATCTTCCTCATGTATTTCTACTCAATTTAGAACTTGTCTCTATTCTTCCTTCCTTCATCCAGTAAAACAACTTGCAATAAGTGATTTTCCTCATGTATTTCTACTCAATACAACTTGTCCCCAACTTCTACCTTCCTTCACCCAGTACAACCAGCCAATGTTTCAAGTGATCTCCTCATGTATGTTCTATTAATGTTACAACTTGTCTCAAGTTCTACTTCCATCATCATTACCAGCTTGCAAAAGT
>JADZMA010001259.1:0-22806 GCA_020796225.1 Arion vulgaris
GATCCAAACACTGGGATCGACATCATATAACCTTTCAGGAGGCAATAACATCATTCAAATGAAATAAATATCTCAAATGTGTCAAATATTCTATCTGGACATAGCAACCTCGATAAGTTATTAATCTACAATATTCCACTTATTGTAGTCAACATTGCAGAAACCGAAGTCACGAGACCAGTGTTCCATCAAAAACTCAGTTATACTGAATCAATTGATATCGAGTTCCAATTTATATATACCAAAAGAATAAATTACATCCCAAAAATCTTTACATCTTTTGAGTCAAGTCATTGCAGAAACTCTAGCTACCAAAGTCATTGTCTACCAATAACCCAAACAGTATCAAACATATTCAATATTTGAGTGCAAAATTATAAAACAACTATGGATTAAATTATCACTACACAAACTAAGAACCTTCATGGACTCATAGAATTCAAGCACTTGCTTATTTGGCTCAAATCGGACAACTCTACATATGAGGTCACAATCCATTTTTCCCATATCCAGGACCTGTCCAAAAACCTACTATCTCGTCTGGCGTTTAATATTATCTCGACATACCCAATGGGCAATCCTCCTGTCACACCCAGGACCCAGCAAAGACCCGAATATTTTCCCCTGTCTGGTGCAAACCTAGGCAAATCATATGTCCTTCTATGATCACATATCTTCCCACGGCCACCCCATCCTTGGGGTCAATGATATCACGTACCATCCCCAATATGTCCAATTACTAAGTAATTTATCGAGGAAACAGATGCACGTAATAAACAGATCAAACCAGGACTAACCCTGTCTACAGAAGGAAAGACTCAACCCTCAGGCAAAACAATGCCGAGGTAAACATAGGCACCAGCGCTAAGAAGGCATCAAGAACGCAATCGTTCTTAAAGTATTCCATCGCATACACCAGCTGTGAATCTCTGACGCATGCTCGCTTTTTGCAGCCAACGTACTGTCCACCCGACCAAGAAAATCTGACTGGTTAGCATACTCAGCTGCACATCAGAATCAATGTGCACTGATCTGATTTGGACCCGATTTGAAATTGCACTTATGTTAGTAGTTCATATTTGCCATATATTCTGACTTAACGTCAGCCCCACACATTCTAAATTGATATAGTGAATTACCTTGAGCTCTACTAGTCCCATCTTCTATTAATCTACAGGAGACTCATATATTTTGTATGCCTCATACATGCACTGATCCTGAATAATATTGCTTCCCTGCTGGGTTCAATTCTAGTGACCTCAACTACTGTAAATGTTGTTGATGTGTCCCCAAAATGAGACACTGTTAATTTATTTGACTGTTGATCCCAACTGTTCCTGGTTTAATTTTTCTTCAGTGTTCTCTCTAAAAATAGATTTGGGCCACCTTTCTTTTCCCCCTCACTATTCCAGACTGACCTCGGTCAGCACTCGTTTAAAGAAACGCCCTACTAGTTTCCACCACTACATGCTTACAATTTTTGAATTTACCTACCGTTTTATAATTTACTCGTTTTCAATTTTCTTTACTATTGCTTGTTTTTCCTGAAATTTGTTTTAGTAATATTATAACTTATACTAGTTGCTTTCGGGGTTCCTTGACAAAAGCATAGTGTCCCTTGGGGTGGAGTATATGATTTCCATCCTTTTTAATTTCGATTGCTGAAAATTTAAAGAACTTAAATGACTTATCTGTTGTTCGTTGGCGTGGGGGGACACTTCAGAGATTGGCGATTGACTACTTTGTTCCACAGTAACTCCCAAAAGCTCTCTGAACCAAAAGCTATTGCTCCATGTTATAATCTATCAATGTGTGTCCCATATCCTCAGTCACACAGAGATTAATCTGTCCGATATCCTGCCTAACACTCATGTCACAAAAAACCCGGATGAAGATTTTGCATGTCTTGAAAATCCTCCTTCGCCAGAATGGAAGAGTTTTGGGAAGCAATGGGCTCACCATCGGACCAATCGACAACTGATTCCAATGTATGGCTGAGAATCAATTACTTCCATACAGGAAAAGGAGTAAAATTTCAGCTCTACACCTGACACATCTATGGATGATACCATAGCAAGGGTTTCTCGGCCCAACCCACACGGATTCTAATTTAGCCATCTAATTCAACCTTTTCCCACACAGGAAAAGTAGCATTAAATTCGGCTTTGCTGCTGAACCATTGGTGACTGAAACTATTTTGTGATTTTCTTGAAAATTGTCCTCCATACATTGAAAATCAAATAAAAATTAGGCAGTGTACTTAACGGCTACTTCGATAAAATCTTATGAACGTTCTGCATCGGACGGCATCTGCCCGCCAAATTGTCCAAGAAATATTGCTCATCACCCAGTTCATCACCACTGTGATCAGGTCCATGTGGAATCCGGTGCTCGGGGCTATAACCTGGCACCAGGGATGTGCGTGCCCCCAATGTGCCGGCTGTGGACAGAAAAAATCACAATCAAACCCCACATGCCCTCTGTTCCGCGCCTCTTCAACCCCGTTGTCGATTCTGGAATAAAACCCATCACGGTCCGACTGATGCATGGAGGAGAAGGTTCTGGCAGGGACATGACGGCGTGCCCAGGTGGCGTTCCGCCACCTTTGATTCCAGGTCGTCTAAACGACGTTGCATCCTAGAAATTTCATGGGTGTCTGATGAGGGGATGGGATTTTGCTCCCAGCGTATGGCTGCATCGCGAACTTGCAGAAAGGTCGTAGAGGAAACTGTCATTTGCCCAATAAACGGCCTTACACAGGCGATCTTGCAAATGAATCGCAAAGCTGTCGGGGTAATAACTGGAGTCCATCACCGACAGTCTTTCCTCTTTCTGTGCCGCAGTGATTTTAGCATTTATATCAGCCAAAGCGATGAGAATAATCGCGGGATGATTCCCAGCCATTTGGGACGCCCTATAAAATACAGAAAAAATCTCAGTGAGCGACCTGTTGTCGCCATACAACCTGACCAATGTCGTTAATAACTTCTCAGGGTCTTGTATGATGAGCATTTGCATTTGTAGCTCACTCTTGACAGAGGCCGATACGTTATCCAGGATGGTATACAGTCTATCTTCACCCACAATGCCATAAAATCTCCAAAAGGAACGTACACTTCTTGCAAATCCCTGTACTGAGGGCCCATTACACCCACTGAACGGACGCAAAGGGTTTTACCAGGATATTGTGGCGCCGGTCTCCATCGCATCTCTTCAGCAATCCCATGACTTCCTCAGGAGTTCCTATAAACCATCATAAATGTTATGCAAATGTGATTTAAAATTATAGTATACAAAACTTAGTGACAAATGGTACAGTCGTAAGAAATATAAGCCCTGAAAAACAACTCTTAAGCAAGATGGTATAAACTTATACAAAAAGGAGTGGCTGTAGACATTAAAAAAATTAGATTAACATGGCAAGCGAACATAGATTGGTAATGAGTTATAAAAAGAAATACTACACTAAGAAAATAATTAATACGCCCACAGTCATCATTCGGAGACAGCATCTCACCAGTCCAATAGTCTTGTATAATGCGATCGTGAACTTGATTGACGTAAATATTGTATACCAGTCCTGGTCAAGATAGGCAGGCGTTGAATCACTAGGTGGATCGGGAAAAAATGTTCCTCTTGATACGTAAGTTCTTGACTGGTCGAAGCACTCGACGCCTAGACGCAGTGGAGGGCAAGGAAAGACTGGCTCCAGGCTCCCAGGTTGATTGAAGAAATGTTCTACACGTTGGGCAATGCAATGACAAGAGAACCCCAAAGGGTTTACTGAAGAAATGTTCTAACGTTTTGAATGCAATGACAAGTTATGTTCCTGGTCGATGGAAGAACTGTCAATGTGGTAGACAGCAGCACCAAGATAAAAACATAACATCTGTACGCCATTCGAAAGGCGAAATAGGAACATGTGACAGGGAAAATTATCCACATCATCATATCATAATTCCAGTACAAACATCGAAGAAAAATGAGCAAATCGTAGAAGTGGTAGTAGTTGTAGATAAAAATTTTTAAATACATGACCAGACTCACGGAGCTACTGGTACACGAAGGTAATTAGCAGGTAGCTCTCATTTTTCTTGCTGACACATTGGAAAAGGGGCAATCCCCACTAGTGATGGTGGTGTCAGGATGAGCCGATGGTGGCTAGATGCCGGTGGTGGCTAGGAAGGCGGTGGTGGCTTATAAGGCCGATGGTGGCTTATAAGGCCGGTGGTGGCTTATAAGGGGCTTATAAGGCCGGTGGTTGCTTATAAGGCCTGATTATAGTGGTTCCTTTCTTTCTCATAGCTTTCATTTCGTAACTTCATATATATATATTTGATTTAACCCAAATAGAAAAGTATAAACATATTTATTGTTGATGTAACAAGATGTACGTGTTGACAACTCACAAAATACGTTCACACTCCAGGTTCATGTCGTCTTCTGTTTACTACCGTTTCTACACAACTACGTATATTAGTTTTTACTACGTCAATGTCTCGTTTTAGTGTTGCCATCTGATTAGAGAGTGCAAACACTAAGTCTCTGCTATTAAAATATATAAATATATACAAACTACACCCCTAAAACTATGGTCATACTGTTTTTTTACCAGTATGTACTTTTTTATATTCTACACACACTGCCTTGTAGAGGGCTCGGAGAGTCAAAGGCTGGGGAAAACCTGAAAAAAAATCCCACTGCCTTGTGGGTCAGCACGTAATGCAGAGGGCTAGAGGTAAACCTTGACCAAAAAATCCGGAGGAGGGACCAAAGGGCAGTTGATGGTTAAGTGTGTATTCCTTCTATCTTCTGGCATCTCCCCGCAAACCCTGCTGGATTCCAAACGTATAGACTTTGTCTTCCTTTGGAAAACAGTAGGGGAGAGAGGGTTTGTGCAAAATGGGCAAGGACATTCTCCATATCAGCTGCCCAGGCTAGGCCAAGAGAAGACCACTGCTCAGATATAAAGATGTCTGCAAAACCTCAATGAAAACTTTTCTATAGATCCAGCCATGGGAGGGACTAGCTGATGCAGAGTTTGTGGAAAGCCAAATTACGGAAGGCGCAGAGTCTTTAGAAGAGACTTATGTAAGGCTGAACAAAAGAAAAAGGAACTCAAGTTGTCACAGTAAAACGCCTATTGACCGTCATAAAGTGAAAAGGGGCCCTACAACTAAAACTAACTGTCTGGTTCTCAGCTGCCACCGGGGGGGCAGCTATCCACTCAAACTTCAGTCGATTTTCTGCTGTGGGAATTTCTCTTCTCCATATTGCAGGTGTCGGCATACATGGCAGATGACTCTTCTGGGGGGCATGTTGTAATGTCATTGACGAAGATTAGAAGAGAGTCGGTGGCCCCCTCCGGGGACCCCCTTGCTCTAGTGTGGCCTTCATGCTTCTGTACCCATGAACCTGAACTTTTTGCTGTTCTGTTCTCTAGGTATCTATCAAGCCAATTGTACATTTTTCCCCTTTACTTGAAGGTGGGGGTTTTTCAGTCTTGGCCCCTTTTTTCCCGGGCCTTTTTCCGAACCATTCTCCCTTCTCCAAGACCGCCGTGTATGTTTTTTTTTGGGAAACCATCTTCGATTTCCTGGACAATGTACAATTGATCCTCTGTGGATCTATATCCCCAACATCCTTGTATTGACAAAAGCAGTCCTTTGTTTTAAGTCCAAGATAACCGTTTTTAAAATACGTTCCGGCTTGCCCGTGCAGCGGGGGAAAGGCTTATTGGTCTGTAATCCTGGGTCAAGTTTTTTTTGCCTGGTTTTAGGATGGGTATCATGGTTGCTTCTGTCGATTCTTGTGGTACTATGTCTTTTTCTCCACGACAGGGAGCGGACGTCAGCCCCTTTTGCTGTGTTCCCCTTTTTTTAAACATCTCATTTGAACCCCATTTTTTCCAGGCTTTTTCGGTTTCAGGCCCATTAAAGCCTCTTCCATCCAATTCTGGGGGGTTTCCGTTGGGTGACTATGGTTTTTTTCTTGGCTCGCCTTGGGGGCCCGTGCTTTCTTTGGTGGCATCGTTTTTTTCCTTTGCTATACTTCCTCTACTGACTTCGGCAAAATTGTTGCATTAGAATGTTTGCAGCTTCCTTCCCCGGGAAGCTTTTTCCTTTTCTTGTTCGAGGACTATTGGTGGTCTGCTGGTGTTTTCTTTTTTTGGCCCTTTGGCAAGTTTCCAAAATTTTATGGCCCCCCTATCGGGGTTTCCCAGGGATTCGGTTTTTTTGACCCCTCTGTCGCGCCGCTCTTTTTGATCCCCAACCGAAACCCTGCTGCCGCCTTTATGCAGTATTGGTCGCTAATGACTGTCCCTTTTCTGCCTCACCCCCCTTGTCTTCTAAAGGGCCCTTTTTTCAAGCTTCTGAAACTCTGCCCAGTATGGCTTGTAACCCTTTCGTACCTCTGGGGATGGTTTTTCCACTTTCAGGTTCCTTTTGACAGTTCCCTTGCCACGATTCGCATTTTTTCCCCAAATGCTTTGATTCGTTCAACTTTTCCATCAGTCAGTACCCCATCCCTTTTCCCATTTTTTTTTTTATTTTCCCACCGTGGAAACCACATTTTTTGAACTGGTACAAAATTAAAAGGGGTTTTTTTGGGGGGTTTTGCCCAGTCTTGGTCACTGTCCCCTAGTTGCTGGGTAACCGTACGGACTATTTTGGTGGATAAGTCGCATGTTGCAAAGGCCAAGTGGGGGCCTCGAAATCCCACGTTCTCGGTAAAGGTTGGTGGATTTGCGGCATTGATAAAAAACAGGTTGTTCTCTTCCCCGGGTCTTCTACTTCTACGCCTCTGCTGTTTGTTTCGGGGTAGCCCCATCTCCCCAAAGGGGCCCCTTTGGAAATCGCCGACCACAATGCATAAATGTCACTGATATTCATTGCTTCAGTGACGGGGGGGGTGTAACTTGGACAGAAAAAGGTTATACAGAAGAATATGTACGTCGTTCCCAAGTGTTTGAACGCCTATATCTCTACTTCGGCTTCTATTTTTTCCCCTTCCATCGGGCGGTTGGAATTCATTTCTAACTAGGGGTGGGGCCCCCACCCTTTTCCCCTTTCTTTCTAAATTTTTGGTAACCCTTAATCCAAAAACTGTGCTTGGGGTTTAGATGGCCTGTATGCACGCAACATCCCATATCGTTTTCTGCAAGTCTTATTGCAGTGCTTGCTTCTTGTGATGGGTCCTTCCCATTCCATTGGGTGATATTTAATTTTGTATGGAATCCCGGCCATATCGAGCCAGTAACTTTAACGCGGTTTCCTCGTTGCTGCTGTGCCGGGTTGGAGGGGGGGGACCGTCGGGAACTAAAGCGGGCTCCTTCGAGGCATGGGGCCCCCGGGACCCTCCTGCCATAAAGGGCTTCTCGGGCGTACCCTTCAATTTCATTTTTAAAAGGGCATTTTGATAAAATTTGGGCCATGCAGCGTCGGGATTGGGGGACTTCGTTACACTTTCAGTGCCGTTTTGGGGCACTGGTCATTTATCTTTCGGGGGTGTATCCGGTTTCCCAAACCCGCGTTTGCTCGGTTCGCCCCCGTTCCCCGGCTGTCCCCAGCCAAAAACCCCCAAGGCAGTGGTTGCCATTTCTTTCAGGGCAGCTACCCTTGGGGGGCCTGCCCTCCCCTTAAACCCCCCTCTTCCCAACGAATCGGTCGTTTTTTCTGAACACCTTGGTTTTGTCACTCGTTCAGGGTTTTTTTGGTTTGCTCCACTAGCCTTTGGGGTTTTACCCAACCATGACACCCAAAAGGGAGCGGGAGTTCCCTGGAAAAACAGAGTTATGTTTTTGGGGCGCTTTCGAAAACTTTTTTTTTGGTCTTGGTCAGGAAATGTGTGTGTATTTTTCCGGGGGTTTCCCTTTTTTGCATTGCAGTGACCACTGTTTTTTTTGCAAGGCGTTCGTACTCTGTTATCTAACAGTTTTTTTCTGAGTATGGACATATATTTTTCGGGCTTCTCCGGGGAAATGTGTGGTTTTCGGGATTTCCGTTCGATACGTTGCGTTTCTAAGCTCCCCTGTCACCCATATATTTTCGCACGCTGCTGTTTCTTTCCTAATTTAAAAAGGACAATCGGCCAGGAGATGTGGTTTTAAGGGTTTTGGCCCCCCGGTTTTTTTTTTCCCCTGTTTCCCCCTTCCCCAAATTCTCCCCCCATCCCCGCCCCCCTTGGGCCCGACCGGAACCTAAAAATCCCGTTTCCAGGGTCACCACGTGGAGGGTTTGGGGCAGGGTCTTTTAACCCCCCCTTTGATAACCCGGGTCTTTCCTGCCGTGACCGTCAGCCTTTTACCTCCTTTTTTCATCCAATGGATACCGTCAAGAACGTCCCAAGGGGAAAAGAAGGGAGCCGACAAACTTAACCCAAAAAGGGGGTTAACTCCTCAGACTGATCTCGGGGTCAGTTATGGGGGGCCAAAAACAACCATCGGGTTCCCCTTTTAAAAAATGAAAAAGATCCCCCCAGCATACGGGGGGTGACGGATCTATGGTCTCTCTCGCAATGGAAAAAGTTTCCATACTTCCCTTTTCCTCCGGACACAGCAGGCTCCCCAGCCCCCATGTTCCATAAACCAAAATTGCTTTCGCCGAAAGCCCCTGCAAAAAGGGAGACATGACGGCAGAACACGACCTGTAAGACTGTCAACCCCTTGCGGGGATAAAAAGGAAAAAATCATGGCTCCAACATGCAAAAGCTTCGCCCAAAACTGTACAGGGAAAAGGGGCCCAAAAAACACAGTAAAGAATTTAAAAATTTGGGTTTATCAGTCTAGGCCCCGGGGAAAAGAAGGGAGAGGTACCGGGGGGGAAAAGTGTGCAAAAAGAAAAAAAGGTCAAAGGCTCACGGTCACGGCGGTAAAATGAGCCAGGGTTAGCGAAGGGGCAACCCAAAACCCCACAAACCCCCACGTGGTGACCTGAAACAGACTTAGGTTCCGGTCCTGGCTAAGGGGGGGGGGATCGGGGGGAACATGAAGTGTAAACACGGAAAAATAAACCAGGGGCCGAAAAACCCGGGAAAAAACACATCTCCTGGCCGATTGTCCTCTAAATTAGGCCGAAACAGCAGCGTGCGGGAAAATTTTCTGTGGTGAACAGTGTGACTTAAAAAACCCCCAAACGTTTGAACGGGAAAACCCCGAAAAAAAACCCCACATTTCCTGGACAAAGCCCCAAAAATATGTCCATCCCCAAAAAAACTTGGGGATAACAGAGTCAAAAACCTTTTATAAACAAAACCAATGCAGAGACTGGGGGAAAACCCAAAATATACATTTCCCCCGGGGAAAACCGCAAAAATGGCCAAACTCTAATAAGTACAAACGGGGAAATTACCGGTCCCAAACAAAACAGTGGTCACTGCAATGCAAAAATGGAAATCCTGAAATACAAACACATTTCCTGACCGAAGACCGCAACAAAAAGTCTTACGAAAGCGTCCCAGAAATAACCTGTTCTCTGGAGGACTACGGTCCCTTTAGGTCATGGTTGGGTACAAAAAAAGGTAGGGAGAAACCTTTAAAAACGGGAACAGTGACAAACCCAGGTGTTCATAAAACGACCGGTTCTTGGAAGATGCCTATAAGCCCGGAGGCGGGCCCGTCTGGGGTAGCTGCCTGAAAAAATGGAAACCCACGTCTTGTGGTTTTGGGCTGGGACATAAAAGGGTTAACGGAGAGCGAACCGAGTAAACGCTGGTTGAAACCGGATACACGCCCGAAAGATAAGCACCAGAGCTCAAAACGGCACTGAAATGTAACGTACCGCTGACGCTGCATGGACCAAATTTGTATCATGAATATGTCGTTTAATAAAAATTTGAAAGTGCAGAAGTCCCCGGCAGGACGTCCCGGGCCCATGCCTCAAAGGCCCGCTTATCTACTGACGGTCCCGCCTCCAACTCGGCACAGCAGCAAACAAGGTAACCGGGTTAAAGTAACTGGTTCGATACGGTCGAGTATTGTTAACAAAAAATATCACCAATGGAAGGGAAGGGTACCCACAAAAACAAGACTGAAATAAGACTTGCAGTAACGATATGATTGCGTGCATACAGCAAACGCATCTAAATCCAACCAAATTCGGGCAGAGTCATGCTTCCAGATGTGCAACGCACACATATTCTTCTGTATAACCTTTACTGTCCAAGTTGCACCGTGTTCAAAATGAATACAGTGACACTTCAGCATTGTTCTGAATTCATAGCCCCTTTTGAGAGATGGGGCTACTCTGAAACGAACAGCAGAGGCGAAAAGAGGTAGAAGACTGGAGATAGAACAACCTTTTTCTTATCAATGCCGAGACGATCCAAACCTTCTACGAGAACGGCATGAAGTAGGACTTGGCCTTCCAAGCGACTTATCCCCAATCGCTAGCGTTGCCAGCAACTGAGACAGTGACCATGACTGGTCAACCTCAAAAAACCTCAATTTCGTCCGAGCCAAAAATGTGTTGCCACGGTGGAACTACAAGGGGAAATTGGGAAGCGGGTAGGGCATTGTGAAGTTTAACGAATCAATGTGCATGGGAAAACATGTCGAATCGTAAGCACTGTCACACAATCGATAGGGCACGGGAACCATCCTAGAGGTGGAGATTCAAGCCATACTGGACAGCAGAGGTTCAGAAGCTTGAAAAAGGCCTTGAGAAGACAAGGAGTGAGGCAGAACAGGACAGCGTGCACCAATCTCTTACAAGGCGGCAGAAAAATACAGAAGGGAGGTCAAACGAGCGGCGCGACGAGTTGGGTAAAAAACCCGATCTGAACCTCGTGGGACAGCCATAAACGTGGAACTTGCCAAGGTTTAAATGATGAAAACCCGCGGACCCAATAGTCTTCGAACAAGAAAAGATGTCTGGGAGGAAGCAGCAAAATATCAAATGCAAATCCCGAAGTCAGCAGAGTAAGCATAGCAAAGGAAAAGTCGATGCCACCAAGAGAAAGCACGGTTTCCAAGGCGAGCCAGAAAAGCCGATAGTCACCTAAGGGACATTCACCAGTAACAGCTGGAAAGAGGCTTCAAGGGACCGGGAAAACTCGAAAGTCGCCCAAAGATGGGATTACCAATGAGATGCTTAAAACTGGTAACAGGAAAAGGGGCCTCTCTGCCCGTTCTCAACATGTCGTGGAAAACGGCAAAAGTACCACAAGAATGGAAAGAAGCAATCATTACCATCCTAAAACCCAAAGGCAAAAAAACTCTACCCAGCGAGTTACAGACCAATAACCCTCCTAAGATCGGCAAGCTATGGAACGCATGGTGAACAAACGTTATCTTGGCACTTGGAAAGAAAAGGGCTGTTTGGGTACAACAAGGAGGCTTTCAGATCAGTCCACAGAGGTCAAAGTAACCCATTGCCCAGGAAATCAAAGTGGTTTCAAAAATAAACAGACATGCGGTCTTGGTAGATATGGAGAATGCTTTGACACAGTCTGGAAAGAAGGACTAAGACTGAAACTCTCACCTCGCGTAAAGGAGAATGTAAAATTGGCTAGATAGATACCTAGAGAACAGAACGCAAGGGTTCAGGTTCAGGGTACAAAGCATGAAGGCCACACTGGACAAGGAGTCCCCCAAGGAGGAGTGCTCTCAACTCTCTTTCATTTCTAAATGACATTGGAAATGCCTCCGGACAAGTACACTCAGCTGTATCCCGACGACTTGGCAATAGGCGAAGAAGAGCAATCCCACAGAAATCGACTTCAGCTACGTTAATTTTGATGTGGTAGAAAAAGTGGAATTGAAAATAACTTAAAGACACTTATGTGTTCTCAAGAACAAAAAAGGATTAAAGATAACGCTTAAAGTCAATGGGCGAAACTTCCGGGATGAAAAAACTCCAACGTACCAAAGAGTCACACTCGACAGAAAACTGACGGTGCCCAGATTAAAAAGCTACTCCCAAACGAGGATAGTCTAACAATGTCGAAAACTCGCAGGTTCCATGGGAGCAAACGCCAGAATTCTCAAGCCCCACTTTACTCTGGTAAGTGCGACCGATCTAAGTACGGTATGCAGCGTAGAAAATCATCTAACGCAATTTCAAAGATGAGCAATAGTCGAACGTGCTATGCACATTACGACCATGAATCCGCCCATCAAGGCAAATGGAGAAATCACTGATCAACCCAAATGACTTGATCGAAAGGACAAAAGATTAGTACTTCGGAAAACTCAAACGGCCCCGAATCTCATCCAATGCATGAAAGAATGTATGAATTCAAAAGGAGAATGAGATCTAGTTCGTTAAAATCTCTAAGGCATGACTGCAGACCATCCGGTCTTTTCCAATCAAAGAAACTAATCCTGGCATCGACAATCCCCCAATGGAAAATTAAATGCCAGAACAAAGTTTTTCCCCAGGCATACCAACAAAGGGCCCAAAAACCCTTGACCAGAAAAATTGCACAGAATGGTACATGAATCAGGTACCCTAAAATGGTGGACGCACGCCCACGGACGGATCGGCAAATAACCATAGGATGGGGAGGAATAGTGCTTAAAATCTCGAAGTCACGGTCAAGAACGATTCCACAGGCAAATACTCGAATAACTTCGAGCAGAGGCGAGGCAAAAAAAGGGAGTCGAGAAATGATCTTGGAAGAAGCACTCACGCAAAAGGGTCTGATATTTACCGATGCTCTATCGGTTACCCTGGCCCCTCAAATACTTTGGGAAAAACTGAGATGAATGAGCTAAAACGTCCCCTTTTGAATAACGGTTCCTCAACGCACCTATCCGGGGATACGTCACGCAACGTCAGGGAAACGAAGCACCCGACAAATTGGTCAAAAAAGGCGGGCGACTCCCTTTGAACGATCTGGGGACCGTTATGGGGAAGTCAAACAACCATCGGTTCGCACTATAAAAACCCATTAAAAGATCACCTCAGTAACAGACATGACGGATACTTGGTTCTTCGAGTGAACAAGTTGCATCTTCGCTTCCGTCCCGGACCAAAACTCGAGCCACATGTTCCATAAATTTAATTGGCACAATTTCCTGTGCCCTGCAAAATGGCAGACTGACGGCAGACATGTCCTGCAACGTCAACGTTGCGGTATAAGGAAAGAGTCATGGTCGCAAAACCAAGCTTCGCGTGAAAGCTGTACGGAGGAACAGTCCCTTAAAATCACAATAAATTCATGATAAATGGTCATCGTCAGGCCGGAACGCAAGGAAGGTTGATTTCTTTGTTGTTACCTCGAACTGGCTCAATTTACATTCTATGCTTTTTAGTACTTTCTCTTCCCATGCCTTGTAATCTATTGGTTTTGTGCATGTATTCGTTATACATTTAATTTTTCATTGTTTCTTCCGTTCTATTTCTGGTTTTTATTGTGTTTTTGTGTTACATTTATTTGTATTCGTTTTTATTCAGATTTTGTTTAATTTTCAGATTTTCTTAAACGTTGTTTTGGTCATCCATTTGTTTTTAATTTTCACTCCTGTTTTCGTTTGCTTGATAAATTGTTGGTCGAAATTGTTTATTTTGTATTGTTTTGTAATTTTAAACTCCCGGTACTTTGTGATTACGTGTTTGTCAATCAAAAGTTTTCTGCAGTCTCATCTGTTTGTGAATTATACGGGTACTATATCGTTGAAATCAGGGTAAAATTCTCCTCATATCACTTTAACATCCCTCTTCAAGTTTTATTACGACTGTCGTTAAATCTCTCTGTTCTAATATCGTTGAATTACAGGGTTGAAATTCTAAACTTATAACCCTCAACACCCTCTCTTCAAATCTTGATTCAGACTGTCTTATCTATATCCTGCAATTACCAGTGCCCAACTCTAGTTGGACATTGCAACCGTGCGACGTCCATTCCACGGTAAATCCCATTGAATAATATACCAGCTGAAATATTCTGTCCGATAAAAAGTTTGACAATTCAACAAGCCCAAGGACGTAAAGAGATACGAAATTTTGTAATAATTATTTGTACAGATAATGTGAGGGGGTTAAATTTTAAAAAATGTAAAGAGATTGAACATTGATCAGGGCCCTGGGCTATGGGTGGGCCACATGAAGCAGAGAACAAATATTAACTCAATTTAATCTTGTGAATTGCCCCTTTCCAAACATGTTTTTAAAATTGGCTGATAAAATATACTATATAAAATTAGATACTTTGGCCACATCAAGCTTCAGCTGACCTGGAGAAAACAATATTGAAGAGCAGGTTCAGGACGCAAAGCAGAGTCTGACTATGAAGAAAATGCTAAAATATTTAAATAAACCTTAATTAATCTTTTGCGAAGTGATGAACTGGTCAGATGAATTTGATGCCTGCAAAGTTTACATAAAGGACATGCAACTGTATGATCCCAAACCCCCTAAACATTTCTTGATGTTCTGCTAAGTAGCTGTCATCGTAAATAATCTATCACAGCTTTAAAAAACTGAAATTAGAACTCCGTGGACCGGCAAAGTCAGATGTAATTTAAAAGATGACGACAATATTTTTGAGGATTTATTTTTCATTCTAATGTTTTTTTTGATCGAGCATTGCCTTTAGAATGCTCTTCTCGTTTGAAATGTCCAGATTCATTTATGTGCTAAACGAACTGTCAAGATTTCATTTGTGCTCAACTTGAACTGTAAGATTTCATTTATGTGCTCAACTTGAACTGTCAAGTTTTCATTTGCTGCTCAACTTGAACTGTCAAGATTTCATTTATGTGCTCACGAACTATCAATTTGATTTAATGCTCAACTTAACTGGCAAGATTTCCCATTTATGTCTCAACTTGAACTGTCAAGATTTGATTTATGCTCAACTTGAACTGGCAAGACTTCATTTATGTGCTCAACTTGAACTGTCAAGATTTCATTTATGTGCTCAACTTGAACGGGCAAGACTTTATTTATGTGCTCAACTTGAACAGGGAACACTATTACTTCCGTCCCCTTTCACCTTCAGTAAAGAGATATCTGGGAAAATATACAGATGACTCACAGGGGACTCATCCCTTTTGAAGAGAGGGGCCCCTAACCTCTACAGAGCAGACACCAGATACAATTTATATTGTCCTATTAACACCTATTGAATAAAATAAAACACGATGGGGGCAATTAAGTTTGTTAAGTTTAAAATCCTCAAATGTATGCAAAAATTAAATAAGTTATTATTTGTTGGCAAATTTATTCAATAGTATCAATGTTGAAAACACTTTATCATAAACTAAGCACTGGTTATCAACCTGTGGATCAGCCTTTGGGTGTCGAGCGACACTTCACAGGTTGCCTAAGAACATCGGAAACACATATTTTGATTGTCTTAGAAACAGAACCTGCTCCTCTATCCGTCCAGGGGTCCACCTAGAAGATACACCCAATCGAGTACCCGGCGTTTGGGTAATCAATATCTTTAATTATTTTCCCAATTTTAACAATGAAAATAAATCCGCATATCAATATTTAATTGATTGATAAAAAAAATTACAGTTTGAAGTAAACAAATTACAGTTTGAGTAACAAACAAATAAATTTATTTGGGGTCAACAACATGAAACTGTAGTAAAGTGTCAGGCATTAGGAAGTTGAGAACCACTGATAAAGGTAATTTGGAAAGAAAAAAATAAGTATTAAGTGAGAGTCATCAACATCATTATTGAATTCCTGAGACCCGGTCCATAAGTTCTCAGATTCCTCTTCAATATTAACTAGTTCAGACGGCAAAATCAAAATTCCTGTTGATTGGATTGGTTTTATCTCTTTGATAGAACACTGTAAGGTTTTCTGCAAAATTTTACACAGTTTTACGAGTCTATGGGTTGGGTTTTGAACAAAATTATTAATAATACTGGTATCATTTGTGTTAACAATTTGTTACATAATATATCCGTGATTTAGCATGTTGTGTTGTTTTTAAAATGAAGTTGTCTGTATCTAACATTACTGGGATGCGATGAGGACGCGCAACAGTTGTGGTCTGATTCCATAGACTTTTTCCTGAGCCACCGGCCTTATTTTTGAGAGGCCACGATTTTTTAAAAGGGGACTGCTCACTCCAGTTCTGTTTTTGGGTTAATCAAACGTCTTGTGATGCTAACAAAGTGTTCACGTCTGGCAATTTCCTGTTTCAGTCTTATCTCTTTCACATTGGAACTCGATCAGGATTTATACAAGTCTTGACAAAAGTTATCTTTGCAATCGGTTTCTTTTATGACATGATGATGGACGACCTGTCTATTTTCGTCCATCATCGACCACTGCCTGTGTCGCCAGCCGATTGCTAGCTCATTGTTCTTTACGAGCCCTGGAGCGTAGTTTTAGTGAACTCCTTCTCAATGCTGGTGGTCTGGGTTCAACTCCGCGTTTCGGGGGAATTTTCCCGACACGAAGGTTCGTCGACCCAGCCTAAACTGGGTACCAGACATGATCTGGGAAAGTAAAGGCGGGCCGGGAGTGCTGACACATCACCCATCGTGTGACGACGATCAATGAAAAAAACAGCCCAACACTGTATGCCCTATATACAGGCCTAACACGTATTGCCCAATATACAGACCTAACACTGTATTGCCCTATATACAGGCCTAACACTGTATTGCCCTATATACAGGCTACCTATTGACCCTATATACAGACCCCAACACTGTATTGCCCTATATACAGACCCTAACACTGTATTTCCTATATACAGGCATAACACTGTATTGCCTATATACAGGCCCAACACTGTATTTCCTATATACGCCTACCACTAATTACCATATATACAGACCTAAAACTTTTGCCCCATCAGCCTAACACTGTATTGCCTATACAGGCCCAACATGTATTGCCCTATACAGATAACACTTGTATTGACCTAATAAGACCTAAAAAACTGTTAAATTTCTATAAAGCTTCTTTCATTTTTGCCCTATATCAGACCCTAACACTGCATTGCCCTATTAAAGCTCACCTCTGATTTCCTATACCAGGCCAACACTTGTTCTATATACCAGGCCTAACACTCTATTGCCCTATATAACAAACTAACCTGTTTGCCCCTATATACAGGCTAATTTTTCTGTATTGCTCTATATACAGACCTAACACTGTATTCCCTATCACAGACCTAACACTGTATTCCCTATACAAGCCTAACACTGTATTGCCCTATATACAGACCTAACATTGTATTGCCCTATATACAGGCACAACACTGTATTGCCCTATTACAGACTAACACTGTATTGCCTATATAAAAGGCCTTAACACTGTATTGCCTTATATACAGACCAACACTGTATTGCCCCTATATAAGGCCATAACACTGTATTGCCTTTATACAGGCCTAACACTTGTATTGCCCTATATACAGCCTAACACTATTCCCTATTACAGGCTACCCCTTATTGCCCTTTACAGGCCAACATTATTGCCCATATACAGGCCAAAACCCTATTCCCATATGCAGAACTAACACTGTATTGCCCCATTACAGGCTCAACACTGTATTGCTCTATATACAGACCTAACACTGTATTGCCCTATATACAGACCTAACACTGTATTGCTCTATATACAGACCTAACACTGTATTGCCCTATATACAGACCTAACACTGTATTGCCCTATATACAGGCCCTAAACCCGTATTGCCTATATACAGACCCCAAACATTGTATTCCCTTTATAAGACTAAAACTTATTCCCTTTTTAGACCTAACCCGTATTCCCTAATAAAGGCCTAACACTGTATTTGCTTAAAATACAGACCTAACACTGTATTGATATATACAGGCCTAACACTGTATTGCCCTATATACAGGCCTAAACTTATTCCATGCACAGGCCTAACATGTATTGCCCTAATACAGGCCTAACACTGTATTCCTATATACAGACCTAACACTGTATTGCCTATATACAGAGCCTAACACTTATTGCTATATACAGACCTAACATTGTATTGCCTATATACAGGCTAAATGCTATTGCCATATACAGACCTAACACTGATGCCTATATACAGATAATTACTTTTGCCCTATATACAGGCCTAACACTGTGTGCCTATACAGACCCAACACTGTATTCCTAAATACAGACCTAAAATGTATTGCCCTATATACAGGCCTAACACCGTATTGCCCTATATACAGGCCTAAAACTGTATTCCTATAACAGGCCTAACACTGTTTTTGACCTATTACAGACCTAAACTGTATTGTTATTACAGGCTAACACTGTATTCCCTATAACAGACCTAACACTGTATTCTATATACAGATCTAACACTGTATTGCCTATATACAGGCTAACACTGTTTGCTCTAATCAGACCCTAACACTGTATTGCCCTATATACAGACCTAACACTGTATTGCTATATACAGGCCTAAAACTGTATTGCCTATAACAGACCTAAACTGATTGCCTTTTGTAAACCTAACATGATTGCCCTATATACCACAAGGTATGAAATGGTTCTTTCCTTTTTTTAAATTTTTACGTCTGCATCCTAGAAGCAAATGATTTATGAATTCTTTAATGTGTTATTAATATTTCGAGCCATTCATGTGTATGTAGTTAGACTAAATTTCTGCAGCATATCCATTGAGTTACTAATAATACATAAATGGTTCCTACTTCTCTGTACCAACTCAACATCTTAAATTCCATTTATCTACTCCCTGGTAAAGATTTAAGCAAAATTCACATGCTTCTATAAAGTTAACATCAAAACTTGTGAAAGCACAAACACTTTATTTGGCCGAACCATTGATCTTCGTTGCCAACATGCTTTCTTAATTTGTGTTTGTTCTCTGCAATTCTATCAATGGATATCGAAAGTAAGGGGAAGGTTGTTTAAATCATAGTTTTTTGAACTCCATTAGATCTGAACAACATACCATATGTATTTACCCACTTCCTTCCAAGATCTACAAGAAATATACCATCTCTATGTTACTATTTTTTCCAAGATCTACAGAACTACATAACATCTGTATTATTCATTTCCTTCCCAAGATCTTCAGAACAACATACCATAAATTTTTTATCCACTTCCCTTTCCCCAAAATCTACGAACTACAAAACCATCTGTATGTTACCACTCCCTTCCCAAAATCTCAGAACTACATACCATCTGTATGTTCCACTCCCTTTAAAGTCTAAAAACCTACACCCTCTGTTATGTCCACATCCTTTCAAGATCTGAACTACACCATCTGTGTTACCCACTCCCTTCAAAGATCTACCCGAACTACATACATCTGTATGTTACCCACTCCTTCCAAGATCTACAGAATTACATACCATAATTGGTTACCCACTTCCTTCCCAAGATCTACGCTTACATGTCATCATATGTTACCACATCCTTGATCTAAGAACTACATACCATCTGTATGTTACCCCCTCCTCCAAGATCTACAGAATTTAACCATCTGTATGTTACCCACATCCTTCCCAAGATTACAGAACTACATGTCATTGTCTGTTACCCACTTCCTTTCCTAAACAAGATTCAGAACTACATACCATCTGTATTTACCCACTTCCTTCCCAAGACAAGATCAACGGAACTACCCTTTTCCATCTGTTAATGTTCCCTTTTCCCAAGATCTACAGAACTAAATACCATCTGTTGCTACTCCCTTCCTTCCTGATCTAAAAACTCATACCATCTTATGTTACCACTTCCTTTCAAGACAAGATCTACAGAACTAATACCATCCTTAGTTTCCCACTTCCTTCCAAGATCACCCGAAATGCTACCATCTGAGTGTTTTTAATATATTAAGACCACTATAATCAAAATAGGACAACTAATTTAAATCTAATTTAACAATGGAAACCATCATTCCATAGCAATTACATGGTCGACATGCCAGAAAACTCCAGACAGCAGCACTTGTAGTTAATATATTGAAATCAAAGACTGAATAATTAAATGAATGTGACAATTATTGGATTATGTAAAGAATACAGGCACATAAATTACGCAGAATGGTTTAACTGTGACATTTTAAAATTAGTATTTAACAATTCAGGGCAAATAAGAAAAAAGCTGCAGCCAGTAATGATAGAGACAAATTTTGCAATTAATTGACATTAGGTACTGACGTTCCCAATAAACACACAAAAGCCTCAAGTTGCTGTTTCACAAGATGCAAACAGATAACACCAATATATGTTAGATTAAATAAATATATTAATCCTTTTCTGTTAAGTATATCTAATGAAACCTGTATAGTTTACATAAGCACGATCGGGAAAAGTTGTTTTAAAACAGTTTTTTATAATTTAGATAGTGTTCATAGTTGAAAAAACATACAAAGGGTCTGTAAATTATTGACTTATCAATTTTTAAACACGAAGAAACAGAAAGACGTTTTTTTCAGGTAGATTACGTTGGAAGCAAAAATCGATCCTTAGTATAAAATCCTGTTTTGTAAAGGATTTCAGACTTGCTAAAAGAGATGATACCTTCTGGAAGGTAACAGAACCCGTTGCTTTATCAATGTTTGCAAATTTTACCCTAAATATTTTTTATTTTTAAGTTAAAACACTTTATTATCATCAAGGGGGGCCTTTTGGACGTTTTCCCCTTTCGGCGCTAAAATTAAATTCTCTATTCAGTTCACCCACTTCCCGATTGTCATTTATGGCTTTATTTTGCCCTCTTTTTCTTGGGCTGCCCCCCTTTGATCCTGGGACCTTCCTCCAAATTTTTTTTAGGCCATCGTGATGCGATGTGGTAAAGTTAATTTTTTTGTATATTATATTGATTATCACCAATTTCTTTTAAATTCGTTCTTTTAGGACATCAGTGTTCTTTCTTTTTTTTGTCCGGTATTTAAGTTTTTTTTTATCTTTGAATGATGGTCTTGTTTTTTTTTTTTTGTGTTGGGCCTGATTCCAACCATAATGAAGGGAAAAAAAGAATACTCAGTATTTTTTAATTTTAAATTTTGTGGGCGGTCCCTGTTCTTCATAGTTTTAACTCCTGATTCGTGCCAACTTCTTGAATCTTTACAGCGCCTTTTTTTGATTTGGGCCCAGGATTGTAGCTTCTACCATTGGGGTTCTTCATTGTTTATTTGGATGTAAGGGGAATTTTGCATTGTCAGTTGACATTATTTTTTTTTGATGTATTCAAAATAGTGTTGGCCTTTACTATGTTTTTGGTTGTCTTGATTAGGGTTTTCCCAAAACCCTATTTTTGGGTGGATAATAACATTCTGGTATTGCCTGGTATGGATTTTTGCCATGATAATGGGTTTAAAACAAAAAGTTGACATCGTCTTTTTCATTCCCTAATGTTCTCCCATATATGTTGAAAAAAAATGGGGGCAAAATACATACCCGTGTTACCCCCAAATGCCTCCATGGATCTCTGGGACTTTATTTATGGGGCCTTTTTGATCTGACTCCCCTCGATGCTTTACAAAAACCATAAGGGCAGGGTTTTAGTTTGGGATGTCATCTTTAAAATTTCCCTAGGGCTTACGGGGTTTTTCTACATGCGGGGGTTTGGGTTTGGGCGGACAGGTTGCATCAAATTCATCGATTGTTGGGGAGTTGAAGATAAAAAAACAGGGAAAAGGTTTTGGGCACCTGACTAGAATGCCCTGGGATCGCCCCCACGAGACCACCAAAGTATAATGAGTACAAACAAAGGCAATGCAAAAAGTGAGGCGGGATCAAAAACACCTTTCGATCATTATAAAAACAAAAGGTTAAAAAAAGACACAAGATCCACTTTCCCCCAAAAACTTCTATAAAAAAGTAAATGGTGAAAGAAAAAAGAAGTATGGGTCGAAAAGCGTCTTACAAAGCGGTAGGACCGGGCAAAAAAAGGTACCCGGTTAAACCCCGGTAAAGGGGTTTGGGCAAATTGTTTTGTGAATTTTTAAAAAAGGTAAAAAAGACCTCAACTTGAAAGAAATTGCAAACTACTGAACGAAAAGGTGCCCAGAAAATCCCAAACTTTTTTTTTTTTGATGGTATCATAAAAAATATCCACGATTTTCATTTTCAATTTTGAAAGCCTTGTATAGTCATGAAGATATGGGTCAACGATTTCTGCATTTTTGATAATGAGTCAATGCTAAATATGATCTCTGTGCCTCGCTCTTCTAAAACCCGGTTTTACGCAGACCCTGTTGCCCAAACTTTTTACTTTTTTTTTTTAAAGAAAAAAATCATTTAAAAAAATTTAAAATTCAATTTTCAATTTTAGTGAAACAATGTACTCAACATACCAAAGTCCAGCCCCCGGTAGATGGTAATGGGGTTATATCAATGTTTTCGTTGAAGTGGTAACGTGTTTCAAATAAGAATGGGAATATCTTGGAAGGGGGCGAGAAACACAGCGGGAACATGAACCCCGGGGGTCGGGAAAAAGTTACTACACCCCCTTACCATCTGCACGATCACAATATGTCTATCCCTAGAGCTAGGATGTTTTGTTTATTAATTATTGAATATTTGTTGTCAAGAATTGTTACACAAATGTGACATAGATTTAAATGTCTTTTTTTGTGTCTTTATAATTTGCAAATTATTCATTTAGATTGTTTCGTTTTGCTTTTTTTTTTTCATTCTTAAAAGTTCACTATGAATGCAGGATTAATCATTTAAAAAATATGAAACATCTGACATCTTTTAAAATCACGGTCTCTCCCTGGGGATCTCCCCCAGGAGGTACTGTAATTTAGATCCCCAAAAACATCGACCCCCTAAGTCAACCGCGTCCTGGGAATTATGAATTTTGGGCTGTCTTTAAACGGGTTTTCAAAACCATGCCCGGACAGGCCCCCTGCCATCGGGGGCCCCTTTTAAAT
>JADZMA010001260.1:0-17500 GCA_020796225.1 Arion vulgaris
ATATACAACATCCGATGTCAAGACCAGATCCCCAATATGAAGTCCTGGACAGTGCTGGCATTCCAGCATGTACACCTTGTTGAGTCAGCGACGTCTGGATGTATGGGACACGTGTGCCGTATGAGCGATGATAGAATCCCAAAAACATTCATATGATCAACTCGCATCTGGTACTAGACAGCATGGGCACCCATTATTACGCTTCATTGACACATGCAAGCGTGATCTAACTTCATGTGGCATAGACAAAGAACATTGGAAGCGACTGGCCAAAGACAGGCACACATGGCGAGCGGCAGTGAGTGGCGGCTCAAAATGAAAAGAATAAAAATACCGTGACATATGGAGACAAAAGAGGGAGAAGAGGGCAGAGAGAACATTCTATGTATCAGCTCCAGTCTCCAGTTTTACATGCAGCAACTGTGACAAGGATTGACACTCCAGAATAGGCCATTACAGCCACAAGAAACATTGTGATTCAGCGCAGAACATACTATGTGACGTGGAGCAGATAGACTGGCTAACTCTGCCACCAATCAGAGGGTCAGCCAATGGATAGAGCTGACATTTTGAACGCCCTCATAGAGTGGGGCCCGCAAAGAAATTTTCATTTAAACAAATCCACGTCAACTACTAGATTGCAGGAGCTGGGTTTGAAGATTGAAGTAGCAAAAAAAGAACAGTATAACAGGTATATGAGTAGGCTCATCAATCAAAATAGAGTTGGTACGGTCAATCGCTGGACGCTGTTGGAGATTATGCGAAAGAAATCAGAAGCTTATGGACATGTCTGGAGTGCAATGACGATATTCCAAACTGAAATTGAAAAATAAAAAGGCTCATGAATGTACACAACTTCAGCTCGATATAACTTCTCTATACTTGTAATATTTTTATATTTGTCACATCTCTATACTGGTCACATCTCATACTTGTCATTTCTATGATTGTTGAATCTACAGGCAATAATGCAAAGTGGTACTGCTACAGTAAACTCGGCCTTAAACAAGAAACCAACTGAAAAGCTCAACGACGCCGCCGCTAGGATTGGCTGCACAGACTCTTTGTTTCATCTCAAGTGGTTCAGGTAAGCAAGACGGGGCTGGAGCAAAGAGTCGGTGTGATAGTGGCTGTAGTTTGTCAGGTCTACTTTGTTGATAGCTGTAACACTCAAAATGGTGAATGTCATGTTAGATTGTAGTTGGTGAACGAATAAGTGAAGATACAACATTTCTTTTCTACTAACAAAATGTAATAAACGTTTTATTCACTAAATATAATAGTTGTAAAAGTATGAGAAGCATTATATGCAAAAAAGTCCTTGTCAATTCCGATCAGAATGCGGTTATTCAGTGCTACATAGAACCAATACTGACATACGGAAGCGAGTCATGGACAATAAACACACAGATCGAGCAAATCTCTGAGCGCCACAGAAATGTGGTTTTATAGAAGAATGATGAGAATCCCATGGGCTGCTAAAATGACTAATGTTGAGGTGTTGAATGAGATCAAGACACAGGAAAAAAAAATCAAAATTTAAAAAAAGAGGGGGTCATCATTTTTCGGACATGTGATGAGAGGAGGGTTTTGAACACATTGTGACAATCGGTAAAATCGGGTTGGGAGACAAAGGGAAAACAGAAAAAAGAATGTTGGATGGGCCCGAATTCCTTTGGGACGATAGGCGTCAACATCTGAGTTGATGGGAAACACCAAACAACAGAGATTTTTGGAGATTCGGTGATCACCTACGTCCCGGGACGGACCCGATGATGATGGTAATAAATTTAAATGTAATAGTAGCAACAATTGATAGTGATGTAAGCATCATCATCATCCAAAAGGGGCTTTCCCTTTTTAGGCGTTGCTTTTTCTTTGCAGCGCTTCTGAAATTCACTCTGTCTCTAGCCCAGTTCACCCCCTTCGTCGATGGTCATATCACCCACTTCGTCGATGGTCATATCCCCCCCCCTTCGTCGATGGTCCTTTTATGTTTTCTTTAATATCTTTAGCCATCTTCTTCTTGGTCTTTTCTTTCCCCCTGCGTCCTGGCATTTTTTCCCAATATTGTTCTTTTTCAGGCCATCGTGATGGGCCAAAAGTATCTAATTTTTTTTCTATAGTATATCTTTTTTCGAATTGTCTTTAACATTCCCGTTCTTTCAGGACATCAGTGATGCAAGCACATAGATTTAATCTAAATTTGATTTAAGTTAGACATGTTGATTGTAATGTAGACATGATGATTGTAATGTGGAAAGATGATTGTAAGTAGACATGATGATTGTAAGTTAGACATGATGATTCTAATGTAGACATGTTGATTGTAATGTTAAACATTTTATCTAAAGGAAAATCATTTGTCTTTTTTAAAAAATTTTCCCTAGCAAAAACAAGATGGATTGTATAAGAAATAAAACACTGACAGAGATTCAAAGTCTGAACTATCCATCCGCACCATCCAGTTCTAACGGGTTTCCCGTAGCAGCAGTAGTAGTGGAAAAGGGAAAGTTTAAGAGGGCGGAAAATTTATGAAGCCAAACAGAAAGTGCTTTTTTCATTTCTTTTTCCCAACATCAATTTTTTTCCAATTGTTGACGGAGGTGTTATCCAAGGGGTGGACTGTTTTTTGATGTCAACATGTATCTGGGAAAACAGCTTTGATTGATTCTTCCAAGTCTTCTACTTTTTTTCATCTACTTCTTCTACTTCTTCTTCTACTTCTTCTACTTCTTCTTTTTCTTCTTCTACTTCTTCTACTTCTTCTTCTACTTCTTCTTCTTCTTCTTCTTCTTCTTCTTCTACCTCTTCTTCTTCTACTTCTTCTGCTTGTTCTTTTTCTCCTTTTCCTTCTTCTACTTCTTCATCTTCTTCTCTTCTATTCTTTACTTTTCTCTTGTTCTTCTACTTCTTCTTCTTTTTTTTTTCTACTTCCTTTGGGCTTCACTTTTTATTTACTTCTTATTTTACTTCTTCTTCTTCTGCTTCTTTTTCTCTTCTACTTCATCTTCTTCTTCTTTTTCTACTTCTTCATCTATTCTTCTTCTCTTATTAAAACCCGCCTATTTTAAAACTCTTTTTCTTCTACTTCTTCTTCTTCTTCTTCTCTTCTTCTACTTCTACTTCTTTTTCTTCTTTTTTCTTCTTCTTCTACTTCTTCTACTTCCCAACTTCTTCTCTTCTTCTTCTTCTATTCTACTTCTTCTTCTTCTTCTTCTTTTTTCTTCCCACTTCTTCTCTTCTTCTCTTCTATTCTTCTACTTCTACTTCTTCTACTTCTTTATTCTATTCTTCTCTTCTTCTATTTTCTTCTTCTACTTCTTCTTCCCTTTTTTTCCTTTTTTTTCTTCTTCTAAAATTTTCCTTTTACTTTTTTCTTCTTCTTCTTCTTCTTCCCTTTTTCTTCTTTTTCTCCCTTTACTTCTTCACTTCTACTTCTTCTACTTCTCTTCTTCTATTCTTCTTCTTCTCTTCTTCTCTACTTCTTCATCTACTTCTTCATCTACTTCTTCTTCTTCTTCTACTTCTACTTCTTCTTCTTCTACTTCTTCTTCTTCTGTTTTCTGCTTCTAACCTTCTACTTTTCTCTTCTTCTTCTTCTACTTCTTCTTCTTTCTTCTTCTCCCTTTTCTTCTTCTACTTCTTCTTTTTCTTCTTCTCTTCTTCTTCTTCTTCTTCTTCTTCTTCTTCTTCTTCTTCTACTGCTTCTGCTTCTTCTGGGTTTTTTCTTCTGCCCTTTTTCTTCTGCTTCTTCTTCTTCTTCTTCTACTTCTTCTACTTCTTCTTCTTTCCTCCTAATTCTTCTTCCCACATCTTCTAATTCTTCTTCTACTTCTTCTAATTCTTCTTCTACTTCTTCTAATTCTTCTTCTACTTCTTCTTCTTCTTCTTCTTCTACTTCTTCTACTTCTTCTTTCTTCTTCTTCTTCTACTTCTTCTACTTCTACTTCTTCTTCTTCTACTTCTTCTACTTCTACTTCTTCTTCTTCTACTTCTTCTACTTCTACTTCTTCTTCTTCTACTTCTTCTTCTACTTCTTCTATTTCTTCTTCTACTTCTTCTACTTCTTCTACTTCTTCTACTTCTTCTACTTCTTCTACTTCTTCTACTTCTTCTTCTACTTCTTCTACTTCTACTTCTTCTTCTTCTTTCTTTTCTACTTCTATTCTTCTTCTTCTTCTCTTCTTCTTCTCTTCTTCTCTTTTTCTAAATTTTCTTCTACTTTTCTACTTCTACTTTTCTTCTTCTACTTTTTACTTCTACTTCTTCTTCTTCTTCTACTTCTTCTTCTATTTTTCTCTTTTCCTTCTTCTTCTACTTCTTTTTACTTCTTCTCTTCTTCTTCTATTCTTCTCTTTTCTACTTCTTCTTCTACTTCTTCTCTTCTTCACTTCTTCTTCTTCTGCCCTTTTTTACTTCTTCATTTTTTCTACTTCTTCTACTTCTTCTACTTCTTCTTCTATTCCTAAGCTATTTTGCTTTTTTTCTTCTTCTCTTCTACTTTTCTTCTTTTACTTCTTCTTTTTTTTGTTTTTTATTTTTTTTATACTTTTTGGTTTTTGTTTTTAATTTATTTTTTGGGTTTATTTTTCTTTTTTTTGTTTTTTATTTTTATTTACTTTTTTCTTTTTATTTTTTTTTCTTCTTTCTTTATTTTATTTTTTTTATTTAATTCATTCTTCTTCTTTTATTTTCTACTTTTACTTTTTATTTTTTCTTTTTTCTTAACTTTTTCTAAAGCTTCTTCTACTTTTTGCTTCTTCTGCTTCTTCTTTTATTTTTTTTTATTTTTTATTCTTAAAACTCTTCTTCTTCTTCTCTTCTTTTTTCTTCTCTTCTCTTTTTATTTATTTTTCCATTTTTTAAAACTAACTTTTAAACCCATTTTTCTCTAACTTCCCTTTTTTCTCTTCTTCTGTTCTTTTTTTCTTCTGCTTCTTCTGCTTCTACTTCTTCTCCCTTTTTCTACTTCTTCTTCTTCTACTTCTTCTCTTCTTCTTCTTCTACTTCTTCTTCTTCTTCTTCTTCTTCTTCTTCTTCTACTTCTTCTACTTCTACTCTTCTTCTTCTTCTTCTTCTTCTTCTTCCTTCTTCTACTTCTTCTCTTCTACTTCTTCTTTTTTTTTACTTCTTCTACTTCTACTTCTTCTACTTCTTCTTTTTTTTTTTTTTCATCCCCCTTTTCATCTATTTTTATCTACTTCTTCTTCTTCTTCTACTTCTTCTTCTAAAATTCTTTTCTCTTCTTTTTTCTACTTCTTCTTCTTCTGCTTCTTTTCTCCCTTTTACTTCATCTTCTTTTTTTTCTATTTTTTAAAATTTTTTTCTTCTTCTTTTTCTTTTCTAACTTTTAAACTATTTTAAAACTAAAATTTTCTTTTTCTTCTCTTCTTCTTCTACTTCTTCTTCTATTTTCTTCTTCTTCTTCTATTTTTCTACTTCTTCTTCTTCTACCTTCTTCTTCTATTTTCTTTTTCCCTTTTTCTCTTCTTCTAAATTTATTTTTTTTCTTCTTCTTCTTTTCTATTTATTTTTCCCACTTCTTTACTTTAAAACTATTCTATTTTATTTTTAAATTTTTTTTTTTTTTCTTTATTTTCTTGTTTATTTTTATTTTTCTTTATTTTTATTTTACTTTTCTAACTTCTTCTGTTTTTCTTTTTTTTTTTTTTTTTTTTTTTTTTTTTATTTTTGCTTTTATATTCTTCTTTTTTTTTTTTTTTTTTTTATTTTTTCTTTTTTCTGCTTCTTCTTGCTTTTACTTCTTTTTAATTTAACTTCTTCCCATTTTTTTTCAACTTTTTAAAAAACCCTTTTTCTTTTTAAACTACTTTATTTATTTTATTCTTTTTTTTTATTCTTTTTTATTCTTCTTCATTAAAATTTTTTCTTATTTTATATTTAAAATTCTAACTTTTCTACTTCTTTTTTCTTCTAACTTTTTTCTTCTTTTCTTCTTTTAACTTTTCCTTCTTCTTTTTCTTCTTCTTTTACTTCTTCTTCTACCTTTTTTTTACTTCTTCTTCTTCTACCTCCCTGTTCTTCTTTTTCTTCTTTTTTTCTTTTTTCTCTTCTTCTTCTTCTTCTTCTACCCTATTCTTCTTCTTTTTTTATCTGGGGTTTTTCTACATCTTCCCAATTCTTCCTTTTCTTCTAATTTATTTCTTTTTTAAATTTTTTGTTAAAAGCTACTTTATTTTTTATTTATTTATTTCCCTTTATTTTTTTGTTTTAATTTTTTTTTATTTTTTCTTCTATTTTTTTTTTTACTTTTCTCTTCTCTTCTTCTTTTTTTCTCTTCTTCTATTCTTTTTTTTTTTATTTTTTTTTTATTTTCTATTCTTCTATTTTTCTTTTCTACTTCTTCTTTCTTCTTCTACTTCTTCTAAGCTATTTAAACCCCATTTTCTTCTGCTTCTTCTCTTCTATTCTTTTTTCTACTTCTTCTATTCTACTTCTTCTTCTTCTTCTACTTCTTCTTCTACTTCTTCTACTTCTTCTACTTCTTCTTCTAATTCTTCTACTTCTTCTTCTTCTTCTTCTACTTCTTCTACTTCTCTACTTCTTCTTCTTCTTTTTCTTCTACTTCTTCTAAATTCTTCTCTTCTTCTTTCTCTTCTTCTCTTCTTCTACTTCTTCTTTCTTTTTTCTTTTCACCCTTTTTCTTCTACTTCTTCTACTTCTTCTACTTTTCTTCTTCTACTTCTTCTCTTCTTCTTCTTCTTTTTTTCTTCTATTCTTTTTTAACTTTTTTTCTTCTACTTTTCAAAATTTTCTATTTTTTTTCTACTTCTTCTATTCCCACTTCTTCTTCTTCTACTTCTTCTTCTACTTCCTACCCCTTTTTCTCTTCTTCTACTTCTTCTACTTTTTTTTCTTCTTTTGCTTCTTCTACTTCTTCTCTTTTTCTTCTTCTTCTTCTGCTTTAAAATTTATTTTTTTTCTCTTTTCTACTTCTCCCTTTTTCTTCTTCTTCTACTTCTTCTTCTATTCTTCTACTTCTTCTACTTCTTCTTCTACTTCTTCTTCTCTTCTTCTTCTTCTCTTCCTCTACTTCTCTTCTTCTTCTTCTTCTACTTCTTCTTCTACTTCTTCTACTTCTTCTCTTCTTCTCTTCTTCTCTTCTTCTACTTCTTCTTCTCCCTTTTTCTCTTCTATTTTCTTTTTACTTCTTCATCTTTCTTCTTTTCTTCTACTTCTTTTCTACTTCTACTTCATCTTCTTCTTCTTCTTCTTTTTGTAAAATTTTTCTTCTTCTTTCTTCTTAGCTTTACTTCTTCCCCTTCTTCATTCCTTTTCTTCTACTTCTTCTAAATTTTTTTTTCTTCTTCTTCTTCTTCTTCTTCTTCTTCTTCTTCTCTTTTTTCTACTTCTACTATTCTTCTCTTCTTCTTCTTCTTTTTTTCTTCTTCTTCTACTTCTTCTCTTTACTTCTTCCTTCTACTTCTTCCAAAATTCTGCTTCTTTCTTCTTCCCTTCTTCTTCTACTTCTTTAAAACTACTTCTTCATCTACCCTTTATCTACTTCTTCTTCTTCCCTTTTACTTCCCTTTTTCTACTTCTTCTTCTACTTCCCTTTATCTACTTCTTCTTCTTCTCTTTTTTTTCTCACTTCACTTTAAACTTCTTCTTCTTCTTCTACTTCTTCATCTACTTCTTCTTCTACTTCTTCATCTCTTCTTCATCTTTCTTCATCTACTTCTTCTTCTTCTTTCCCTTTTTCTTCTCTTCTTTTTTCTACTTCTTCTTCTTCTTCCTCTTCTTCTACTTCTTCTTCTTCTACTTCTTCTTCTTCTTCTCTTTCTTCTTCTTCTTCTTCTAAATTTTCTACTTCTATTTTCTTTTTTTTTTTTTTTATTTTTAACTTTACTTCTTCTTAACTTCTACTTCTTCTGCTTTATTTTTTCTTTTTCTTTTTTTTTTACTTTTCTTTTTTTCTTAAAAATTTTTGGGTTCTATTTTTGCTTTTTATTTTGTTTCTATTTTTCTTTTTTTAACTTTTTAATCTTTTTTTTATTTATTCTTCTCACTTCTTCTTCTTCTTCTTCTTCGCCTTTCTTCTTCTTCTTCTTCTTCTTCTTCTTCTACTTCTTTTTCTTCTTCTAAATATTTTCTTCTTCTTCTACTTCTTTCTTCTTCTTTTCCTTCTTCTGTTTTTCTCTTCTATTCTTTTATTTACTTCTTCTTCTTTAAAATTTTTACTTCTTACCTTTTTTCTTCTTATTTTTTATTTTTATTTTTTTTTTTATTTATTTTTTTTTTTTTTTTTTTTTTTATTTTTTTTATTTTTTTTATTTTTTTTTTTTTATTTTCTGTTTATTTATTCTTTTTTTTTATTTATTTTTATTTTTTATTATGGGTTTTTTTCTAAACTACTTCTTCTTTTTCCCTTGTGACTTTTTATTTTTATTTTTTATTTCTACTTTTTATTTCTGTTCTTTCTTGGGTTTTTGTTTTTTTTCTTTCTTCTGTTCTTTTTTTTATTCCCATTTTTTTTATTTTTTATTTTTATTTATTTTTTTCTCCCTTTTTTCTGCTTCTACTATTCTTCTCCCTTTTTATTCTTCTTCTTCTTCTTCTTTCCCCAACTAATTCTACTTCTACCCTTTTTCTCTTCTACTTCTTCTACTTCTACTTCTTCTACTTCTTCTTCTTCTCTTCTTCATCTATTTTAAAACTCTTCTTCATCCAACTTTTTTCTTCTTCTCTTTTTTCTTTTTTTTATTTTTTTTTTTCTTTTTTTGTTTTTCTTTTTTTTATTTTTCTCTTTTTTTCTTCCCGCCCCCTTTTTCCAAATTTAAAATTTTTTATTTATTCTTTTAACTTTTTAATATTATTTTTTTTCTTTTTTTATTTTTTTTAATATTTTTTTCTATACTTAGTATTTTTATTTTTTTATTTTTTGGCTATTTTTTCTTCTGTTTATTTTTTTTTTCCTCCCGATTTTTTCTACTCTTCCCAGTTTTTCTTCTCTTCTTCTAATTCTTTTCTAACTTTTCTAATTCTTCTTCTCTTCTTTTTTTTTCTTCTAAAAATTTTTTTTTTTTCAACTTTTCTCTTCTTCTTAAATTTTATTCTTCCCATTCCCTATTTCTAACTTCTTTATTATTCCTTTTTTCTGTTTCCTAACTTTTTTTTTTAAAATTCTTTCTTCTGCTTTTTTTTTTTTCTATTTTTTTAATTCTTTAAAAACTATTTGCTTCTTCTATTCTTCAAACTTTTTTTTTTGCTTTTTTAACTTTTCTGCTTCCCATTTATTTTTCTTTACTTCTTCTATTTATTTTTTTTCTACTTTTTTTCTACTTCTTCTTCTTCTTCTCTTCTTCTTCTCTTCTTCTCTTCTTTCTTCTTCTTCTGCATTTCTTCTTTTATTTTTTTTTCCTTTCTTCTTCTACTTCTTCTTCTTTTCTATTTTCTTCTCCCTTTTTCTATTCTTCTAATTTTTTCTACTTCTTCTATTTTCTCTTTTTTCTTTTGCTTCTATTTCTAAACTTCTCTTCTTCTTTTTATTTTTCTTCTTCTACTTCTTCTTCTTTATAAATTTTTTATAATTCTACTTCTTCTTCTTCTATTCTTACTTCTTTTATTCTTTTCCTTCTTCTAAACTATTCTTTTTTTAAAATTTTCTTCTATTTTTTCTACTTCTTCTCTTCTTCTACTTCTTCTTCTTCTTCTTCTCTTCTTTTACTTCTTTTTTTTTATTTTCTATTCTTCTTTTAAAAATTTTTTTCTTCTGTTTATTTTTCTTCTTCTTTAATATTTACTTTTTTCTATTTTTTTTCTATTTTTTTTTTTATTTTTTTTCCTTTTTATTTTTATTTCTTCTTCTTTTCTTCTACTTTTCTTCTTGCTTTAAAATTTCTTTTTCCCTTTTTTTTCTTTTCTTCTACTTTTCTTTATTTGCTTCTTTTATTCTTTTTAAACTTCTTTACTACTTTTCTTCTTTCTTTTTCTCTTCTCTTAAAATTTTTTCTTCTTCTTCTACTTCTTCATCTATTCTTCATCTCTTCTTTTATCCCACCTTTTTTCTTCTTCTTCTTCTTCTTCTTCTTCTTCTTCTTCTTTTGCTTCTACTTCTTCTTCTCCTTTCTTCTTCTTCTTCTACTTCTTCTACTTCTTCTTCTTCTACTTCTTCTTCTTCTTCTTCTTCTTCTTCCCTTTTTCTACTTCTTCTACTTCTACTCTTCTTCTACTTCTTCTTTTTTCTTCTTCTTCTTCTTCTACCCTTTTCCCTTTTTCTTCTTCTACTTCCCTTTTTTCCCTTTTCTTTTCTCTTCTTCTTCTTCTAAATTTTCATCTACTTCTTCATCTACTTCTTCATCTATTTTCTTCCTTTTCTACTTTTTTCTACTTCTTCTTCTACTTCTTCATCTACTTCCCCCTTTTTTCTACTTCTTTTCTCTTTTACCAACCTTTTCCTTTTCTTCTACTTTTCTCTACTTTTCTTCTACTTCTTCATCTACCCCTTAAAAAAACTTTTAAAACTACTTCTTCTTCTTCTTCTACTTCCCTTTTTCTACTTTTCCTTTCTTCTTCTTCTTCTTCTCTTCTTTATTCTTCTTCTTCTTCTTCTTCTTTTCCCTTTTTTATTATTTTTACTTCTTTTTACTTCTTTCTTCTTCTTCTTCTTCTTCTTCTTCTACTTCTTCTTTCCTACTTCTTTTTTCTCTTCTTCTCTTCTACCCTTTTTCTTCTTCTTCTTCTTCTTCTTCTTCTCTTCTTCTCTTCCCCACTTCTTCTACTTCTACTTCTTCTACTTCCTTTACTTCTACTTCTTCTACTTCTTCTACTTCTTCTTCTTCTACTTCTTCTTCTTCTTCTTCTTCCTCTTCTTCTACTTCTTCTACTTCTACCCAACTTTTTTCTTCTTCTTCTTCTTCTTCTTCTTCTTCTCTTCTTCTTCTTCTTCTCTTCTGCTTTTTCTACTTCTCTTCTTCTCTTTTTTTTTTCTTTTTTCAAAATTTCTTCTTTATCTTTTTTTTTATCTATTTTTTTTTTTATTTTTTTTATTTTTTTCTAATTTTTTTTTTTATTTTTTCTTTTATTTTTTTTCTTCCCGTTTTTTCTTTTTCTTTTCTATTTTTCTAACTTTTTTCTTTTTTATTTTTTCTACTTTTTTCTTTTTCCCTTTTTATTTTTTTAAAACTATTTGGCCCTTTTTATTCTTCCCTTTTTCTGCCCTTTTTCTTCTGCTTCTTCTTCTTCTTCTTCTACTTCTTCTACTTCTTCTTTTTTCCCCCTCCTAATTCTTTTTTCTACTCTTTAATTTTTCTTCTGCTTCTTCTAATTCTTATTTCCCCCTTCTTCTAATTCTTTTTTATTATTTTTTTTTATTTTCTTTATTTATTTGTTTTTTAATTTTTTGTGTTTTTTATTTTTTATTATTTTTACTTCTTTTTTTTAATTTTTAAACTATTTTGCTTCTTTTTTTTTCTAATATTCTCAACTTTTTAATTTTTTTTATTTCCCTTCTTTTTCTTTTTCTTCTTCTATTTTTTCCCCCATTTTTTTAAAACTTTTTTTCTGCTTTTTTTTATTATTTCTAAAATTTTTAAAAAAATTTTTTTTTCTTCTGCTTTTTCTATTTTATATTTTATTTTTATTTTTTTTATTTACTTCTTTTTATTTTTCTACTTCTTCTTCTACTTCTTCTCTTCTTTCCTTCTTTCCTTTCTTCTACTTCTTCTTCTTCCCTTTTCTAATTTTCTACTTCTTTCTTCTTCTTCTACCCTTTTTCTACTTCTTCTCTTCTTCCCTTTATTCTTTATTCCCTTTTACTTCTTCTTTCTTTTTATAACCTATTTTTGCTTCTTCTTCTTTCTTCTTCTCTTCTTTTATTTTTTACTAAACTATTTTTTCATTTTTTCTGCTTTTATTCAAAAAACGCTTCGCTTTTCCCTTTTCTATTCTTCTTCTAATATTTCTACTTTCTTCAAAATTTTTTCTAAAAAACCCTTTCTTCTACTTCTTCTATTCTTCTATTTTTCTAAAAATTTTTCTATTTTTTCTACTTCTTCTTCTTTATTTTCTAACTTTTTTCTTCTACTTTTTTTTCCCGCTTTTTTTTTATTTCCCTTTTTCTACTTCTTCTTTTTTTTAACCCCTTTTTTTTTTTCCCAAAAATTTTTCTTTTTACTTCTTCTCTTCTTCTTATTATTTTTTCTATTTTTTTTATTTTTATTTTTAAACCCTATTATTTTGCTTTTTATTTTTCTTTCCCCTTTTTTCTTCTACTTCTTTTCTTCTAAAATTTTTCTGCTTCTTCTTACTTCTTCCTTTTTTTTTCTTCTTCTTTTTTTCTTTTTTTTCTTCTGCTTTTTCTTCTACTTTTTAATATTTAAGGCTATTCTTCTTCTTTTTCTCTTCTTCTTCTTTATTTTCTTCTTCTTTTTCTTCTTCTTTTCTTCTATTCTTCTGCTTTTTTAAAAATTTTCTCCAACTTCTTCTTCTTTTCTTCTTCTACTTCTTCTACTTTCTTCTTCTTTCTACTTTTCTTCTTCTTCTTCTTCTTCTTCTTCTTCTTCTTTTATTCTCTAACCCACTTTACTTCTTACTTCCCCTTTTCTTCTTCTTCTTTTTTTCTTCTACTTCTTTCTTCTACTTCTTCATTTTACTTCTTCTTCTTCTACTTCTTTTTTCTTCTTCTTTTTTAATTTTTCTTTTATTTTCATCTACTTCTTCTTTTACTTCTTTCTTTTTTCTGCTTCTTCTTTCCACTTTATTCTTCTATTTTATTTTCTTCTTCTTCTTCTTCTTCTTTTCTAAAAATTTTTTTTTTCACTTCTTTTTTTTCTTCTACTTCTTCATTTTCTTCTTCTTCTTCTTCTTCTTCTTTTACTTCTTCATTTTACTTCTTCATTTTACTTTTTATTATTCTTCTTCTTCTTCTTCTTCTTCTTCTTCTTCTTCTTCTTTTTTCTTCTTCTTCTTCTTTTTCTTCTTCTTCTTCTTCTTCTTCTCTTCTTCTTCTTCTTTTTCTTCTTTCTTTTCTTCTTCTTCTTCTTCTTCTACTTCTTCTAAAATTCTACTTCCCTTTTACTTCTTCTTCTTCTTCTTCTTCTTTCCTTTTTTCTTCTACTTCTTCTACTTCTTTTTTTTCTTCTACCCTTTTACTTCTTCTTCTTTCTTCTTCTTTTACTTCTTTCTACTTCTTCTCTTCTTCTTCTTCTTCTTCTTCTTCTTCTTCTTCTTCTTCTTTTTCTATTCTTCTTCTTCTCTTTTTCTGCTTCTTCTTTTTTCTTTTTTCTTTATTCTTCTTCTTCTACTTCTTCTTCTTCTCTTCTTCTTCTTCTACTTCTTTTTTCTCACTTCTTCTTCTTCCCACTTCAAATTTTTACTTCTTCTTTTACCCTTTTTCTTTTACCCTTTTTCTTCTTCTTCTTCTTCTTCTTCTGCTTCTTCTTCTTCTTCTTCTTCTTCTTCTTCTTCTCCTTCTTCTTCTTCTTCTTTTCCTTAATTTTCTTCTAACTTCTTTTTTCTTCATTCTTCTTTTTTCTTCTACTTCTTCTAACTTCTTCTACCCTTTTTCTTCTTCTACTTCTTCTTCTACCTTTCTTCTTCTACTTTTCTTCTTCTATTTTCTATTTTTTCTTCTTCTTCTTCTTCTTCTCTTTCTTCTTCTTCTTTCTTCTTCATTTTTTCTTCTTCTTCTTTTTTATTCTTCTTCTTCTCCCCCTTTCTTCTTCTACTTTTTCTAATTCTTCTTCTACTTCTTCCCAACTTCTTCTACTTCTTCTATTCTTCTTCTACTTCTTCTTTTTTTTTACTTCTTCTTCTTTTACTTCTTCTACTTCTTTTATTATTTTTATTTTTTCTTCTTCTTCTACCCTTTTACTTCTTCTATTTTCTTCTCTTCTTCCCCTTCTCCTTTTTTCTATTCTTCTTTTTCTACTTCTTCTTCTTTTCTTCTTCTTCTTCCCTTTTTCCCACTTCTTTCCCTTTTTCCTGCTTTTCTACTTCTTCTACTTCTTCTTCCCGCTTCTTCTACTTCTTCTATTTTTCTTCTTCTTCTTCTACTTTTCTACCTTCCTTTTTTTATTTTTCTTCTTCTATTCTTCTTCTTCTTCTTCTTCTTCTTCTTCTTCTTCTTCTTCTACTTCTTCTACTTCTTCTTCTTTTTTTATTTTCCACTTCTTCTTCTTCTTCTTTTTCTTCTTATTTTGTTTTTTTTTTTCTGTTTTCTTCTTTTAAAAATTCTTTTTTTTTCTACTTTTTTTTTGTTTTTTTTCTTTTTTTATTTTCTATTTTTTTTTTTTATTTTTTATTTTTATTTTTTTACTTTTTTTGTTTTTCTGCTTTTTTCTCCCTTTTTTTCTTTTATTTATTTTTATTTTTCTTCTATAATATTTTTTTTACTTCTTTTAAGCTATTCTACTTTTTTTATTTCTCTTTATTTTAATTTTTTTCTTCTTAACTTTTTTTCTTTTTTCTTTATTTTCTGCTTCTTTATTTATTTAAAATTTTTTTAATTTTATTTATTTTTTTTTATTTTCTGGCCTTTTTTCCTATTTTTCTATTCTTCTAACTTTTTTTTTATTTCTTTTTCTATTCTTCTTCTTTATTCTTCTTCTTCTTCTTCTTACTTTCTTCCCATTTTCTTCTCTTCTTCTTTTTTCCCTTTTTCTCTTCTTCTACCCTTTTTCTACTTCTTTCTTCTCTTCTTCTTCTTCTACTTTATTCTTTTCCTTCTTCTATTCTCACTTTTCTTCTTTTTATTTTTTCTATTTTTTCTGCTATTCCTGCTTCTTCTTCTTCTTTTTTTCTACTTCTTCTCTTCTTTTCTTCTTCCCTTTTTTTACTTTCTTCTTCTTCTACTTCTTCTTCTTCTTCTACTTCTTTCTTCTTTTAAATATTCTCTTCTTCTCTTTTTCTTCAAATTTTTCTTCTTCTTTTACTTCTTCTTTTACTTCTTCTATTTCTTCTAATTTTTTTCTTCCCTTTTTTCTCGTGTTTTTCTTCTTTTTCTTCTTTCTTTTTTCTGCTTCTTCTTTTTTATTTTCTTCTCTTCCTTTTGCTTCTTTTACTTTAATTTTTCTGCTTCTTTCTTCTGCTTTTTTTTCTTCTACTTCTTCTTTTTTTTTACTTCTTCCCTCTTCTTCTTTTAACTATTTTTTTATTTTCATATTAATTTTTCCCCTATTCTTTTTTCTTCTCTTCTTTTTATTTTGCTTTTTCTGCTTTTTCTATTTCTTTTACTTTTTTCTTCTTCTTTTTTTATTTTTTTCTTCTTTTTTTTTCTTTTTCTTTTTCTTCTTTTTAAACCCCATTTCCCATTTTTCTACTTTATTTTTAACTTCTTCTAAACTTTTTTTTTCTATTTAATTTTTAAAATTTTTCTATTTTTACTTCTTTTTTTCTGCCCAATTTTTTTCTTTATTTTTTTTTTTTTTATTTTCTGTTTTCTTGCTTCTTTTTTTTATACTTCTTTTTCTATAACTGCTTCTTTTATTTAACTATTTTTTCTTTTTTCCCCTATTCTCAACTTTTTTTATTTATTCTTTTTTTTCTTTTTATTTTCTTTTCAATTTAAGGGTATTTTCTTTATTCTTTACCTTCATTCTTTCTTCTTTCCTTTTTTTTTCTACTTCTTCTGCTTCTACTTCTTTTCTGCTTTTTATCTCTTCTTTTTTTCTCTTCTTTTCTCTTCTTTCAAACTTTTTATTTTTCTTCTCTTCTTAAAACTATTTTCATCCCAAACCCATTAAAACTCTTCTTCTTTTTTTCTCTTCTTCTGCCCTTTTTCTTCTTCTTCTGCTTCTTCTCTTCTACTTCTTCACTTCCCTTTTATTTTTTTCTTCTACTTCTTCTACTTCTTCTTTTCTACCCTTTTTCTTCTTCTTCTTCTTCTTCTTCTTCTACTTCTTCTCTTCTACTTCTTCTTCTTCTTCTTTTTTTTCTTCTCTTTTTTTTACTTCTTCTCTTTTGCCCCTTCTCTTCTGCCCTTTTTCCCCTTCTTTTTTTTCTGCTTCTTCATCTGCTTCTTCATCTCTTTAAATTTTTCTTCTTTTCTTCTTTTTACTTCTTCTTCTACTTCTTCTTCTCTTCTTCTTCTTTTTTGCTTCTTCTGCTTCTACTTCTTCTACTTCTTCTACTTCTTCTTCTTCTTCTACTTCTTCTTCTTCTTCTTCTTCTCTTTCTTCTTCTAAAATTCTTCACTTCTTCTTCTTCTACTTTTTTTTCTACTTCTTCTTCATTTTTCTTCTTTATTCTTCTCTTCTTCGCTTCTTCTTCTTTTTTCTTCTTCTTCCCCGCTTTTTTTTTTCTTCTCTTCTTCTCTTCTTCTTCTTCTTCCCCTTTTTTCTTCTTCTCTTTTTCTAAACTTCTTCTACTTCTTCCTTTTTTCTTCTTCTACCCTTTAATTTTTCTTCTACTTCTTCTTCTTCTTCTTCTTCTTTTTTCTTCTTTTCTCCTTTATTCTTTTCTTCTACTTCTTCTCTTTCTTCTTCTTTATTTATTTTATTTCTTCTTCTTTTTTTTCATACTTCAAATTCTGCTTCTTCTTTTTCTTCTTTATTCTATTATTCTAATTTTTTCTATTTATTCTTTTACTTCTTCACTTCTTCTTCTCTTCTTCTTTTCTTTTTTTCTGCTTCCTTCTTCTACTTCCTTCTCTTCTTCTTCTTTTGCTTCCTTCTTCTACTTCTTTCTTCTTCTTCTATTTTTTTTCTATTCTTCTATTCTTCTCTTCTTTCTTCTACTTCTTCTACCCCTTTTCTTCTTCTTCTTCTTCTACTTCTTTTCTTCTTCTTCTTCTACTTCTTTTTTTTCTTCTATTTTCTTCTTTAAGCTTTCTTCTGCTTCTTTTTTCTTCTTTTTCTTTTTTCTTTATTCTTCTTTCTTCTTTTTCTTCCCAATTCTTCCCTTTTTAAAAATTTCTTTCTTCTTCTTTTTCTTCTAAATTTTTCTTTTACTTCTTCTAAATTTTTTTTCTACTTTTTTTTTTTTTTCTGGGGTTTTTTTTTCTACTTTTTGTTTTTTGTTCTTTTCTATTTTTTTATTTTATTTTTTTTTTTTATTTATTTTATTTTTTTTATTTTTTTTATTTTTACTTTTTTTTCTTTTTTTTCTGTTTTTTTAAAAATTTTCTGTTTTTTTATTTTTTTATTTTTTTTTTTTTCTTCTTTTATTCTTTATTTTTATTTTGTATTTACTTCTTAATTTTTTTTTTCCCACCTTTTTTATTTTTTAAAAATTCTTTTTATTTTTTCTTTCTTTCTTTGCTTTTTTTTTAAAAGCTTTTTCTAAAATTTTTCTTTTTCCCTTTTTTTCTCTTCTATTCTTTTTTTCTTCGCTTTTCTACCCTTTACTTCTATTCAACTATTCTTCATTCCCTTCCCTTTTTCTTCTTCACTTCTTCTCTTCTTCTTCAGCTATTTTCTATTTTTTAAACTTTCCCTTTTTCTTCTTTACTTTTTACTTTTTTTACTTTTCTACTTTTTTTATTCTTTTCTTTATTTTTTTTTCTTCTTAATTTTTATTTATTCTACTTCTTCAAAAT
>JADZMA010001260.1:20000-22772 GCA_020796225.1 Arion vulgaris
CTGTGTCAAGCGTTCTTGGTTAGAGATAGTATTTGTATGATGGTACTTTTATTCTCTTGTTGACACTGTGTGAAAACAGTTCTTGTTAGAATAGTATTTGTATGATGGGCTCCTATTCTCTTGTTGAATTTCTGTCTTAGGCAATTGAGATTTCCCAATTTTTTTCTACATGGACAGGGAAATTCCGGAGGATTTTTTGGGTTTTTTGTGTCAAAGTTCTGTTAGGAAAAAGGGCCCCATTTTTTTTATGATTTTATTAAAAAGACAAGGATTTTTTCCTTTTTTAGAATTTTTTTGGTGTTGTTAGGACAGGGCCCAGAAAGTCTACCCCCCTTTTTTTTAAAGTGTGGTAGACACCAAGACAATTTAGGGCGTTGTTGGGTTTTTGGGCAAAATTTTTTAAAGAGACACATTTAGAAGTTTTGAGACAGCCAAAAACACATTAGACGTGTTGAGACACCAAGACATTTAGACGTGTTGTAGACACAAGACACATTAGACTTTGTGAAGCCAAGACACTATAAACGTGTTGTAACAGCCAAGACACATTAGAAGTGTTGTAGACACAAGACACTATAGACGTTTGTAGAAGCCAAAACACATATAGACGATTTGTAAAGGGACAGCCAAGACACATATAGACGTGTTTTGACAGCCAAGACACATATAGACATTTGTTAAAGGGGAAACCAAGATAATTAGATTTGTTGTATCCTTTTTGTTTCCATATTATTCGCAATTTGTCTGGACATGTCACTGACCCCTTTTTGTCCTTCTGTAGAGTCCACGTCTCTGCTGGCAGACAGGAACTACCTTACCTCAATTGGTGCCATGGATAGGAACGTACTTCTCGGTTGTAACAACAACGAAGGGTTGATAACTACAACGCAATAATGACAAATGGTATGTGAGCTAGGTAATGTCGCTCCTATGAGAGTAGATAATCCTGGTATGTCAGTAGGTAATTCTGACTCCATGTATTTAAGTAGATAATGCCTAGAGCATGTATATATGTTAAGTGTGGATGGGGGGGGTTGTTGGCAAACTGTTATAATGTGGAGGGGACGTTACAAAGTTTATGTTGTGCAAAGTGGGTGATGGGTGAAAAAGTTTGGGAATCTGGTCATATCATCTAACTCACTTTTATATCCTTTTCAGAATAACATAATTCTAAGCTAATTATCTTCAGATTTATTCAAAACAAGTTCAACAACTTGCTTTGTTGTTATACTTTAGTCACCATTTCAAATTTTCCAAACATCTTTTCCCAAAATGAAAAAATTGAACTAATTACGTTATCAGTACCAAAACAAAATCCCTAACATCGTCCTCTGTGTTTTCTAACCATGCCAGAACATGTGCGTTGTGTTTAAGACAGAGACCCAGCCAGAACAAGGGTTGTCTTTTAAAATTAACAGAAAAAACTTACAAACATATTGCCATACAATTTGGCCACATGTTGCAAAGCATTATTTTTGATTATAAGCAAAAAATTTTAAAGTATGCACTTAATTATTATTTAAAAATAATTAATTTCTTGAAAATATATTCCCCCTTTCAAAACGTGCATGGATGTCACAAATATAAGAATCAAAGAATGCCCAAAATGGCATATGATGTACATATTACTCATAATTAGAGCGTGAACCTCCACTTTTTTTCTAAACAGTATAAGCCAGAGATATGGCTGTACTAATTTGGAAAAAAAAATATTATTTGAAAGGGTTACACTGCCCCAAAAAACCCTATCTACAAAACCAATTGGTTAGACATTTTGGAGGTTCACGTATAATTATGGGGATATGTACATCATATGAAGCTTGACATTATTTGAAGTTACATTGTTTAAAATGTTATCTATACCATGATAAAGATAAATCATATGCAATGTTTATTTCAATCCCGTAAAAACGAATCCAGTTCTGGATTAACATATGACATTTCTTCACTCTCTCTCTCTCTTCGCGATCACACCCCGACCGATGTACCATATTCCCATAATTCTATTCCTGTTGAAATTGTTCATGCAGCCTTAGCATTGGTGTGTTTTAAACACATCTTCAGCACCATTTGGAGCTCTGGTGCTTATCCTTCGTCAATGTGTCCCGGGTTTTAGCCAGGTTTAATTGGTTCCTTCCTTTGGCCCTCTAGTGTTTTTACGGTGTGGGGGAGCTACCCCACGCTAAACCTCCCATATCGCTTTTACGACATGCGTGGATAACAGTGGTTCTATTCTTTTAAATTTGGGCCCCGGGAATCATTCGGGCAATATCACATCTAAGTGGGACTGAGCCCATAAAAACGGAAAAGTTGCAGAGACGTCTATTCACGGTTTGAATTTTAAAAAAGATTGTCTGTCCCCAAGTTGTAGGACTAATTGCTATAAAAACTACCAAAAATATATGTCCAAAATAACGATAATAGTTATTGCTTCAACAAATAGCTACCCGGGACCCGAACCCATACTGTTTAAACACAACACCGATATGGGTCCATGGCGGCCTCTAAAATGTAGGGGGTGTTTTCCCGACCACAGCTTCAGAAAAATCAGGTGGGTTAGTTAAAATTTTAGATGCTAATGTGAATGTATATTTAAACAGAAAACTAAACAATATAAAAACAGTTAAACATTTTTCATAAAATTGATGAGAAAGGAGGTTTTTAAGAACCCCGGAACAACACAATAGTTAAAAAAACAAATATTGGTTCCAAAAAAAAATAAAACACGGATTGCCCTTATTTTTGTGGTGTAGGCTCCTTACTACCCCAAGA